>JALLOT010000012.1:0-16688 GCA_036939595.1 Thalassiosira livingstoniorum | reverse complement strand
CCGATCTGTGCAAAAGCAACCTCCCTGACATTGAATGTCCGGTGAATGTGACTGCAAAAGAATTCGCGTGTGCGAGGGCAGATGAAATTCGCCTTGATATCGAGAAAATACAAGAATTTGTAGAGCCAATTTTGCAAAAGTTTGTGAACACAGAAGATGACGGCTATTTTGATCAGTAAGTACAAAAATGAGATTTTTACGGTTTGCTCCGTTCCATCAATTCATATCTGCTTCACCCACTCAATGCTACATTGCTGGCTCTGTTCTCTATACTTAGAGTCGCTGTTCCATTGCTGGAATTAGATAAGCCCCTTCCTGGCATCAGCGACATTACAGGTGAGTTTGAAAGGAAACCTTTTACTAGGTCAAGATCATTGGCTCAACAAAAATTTTTATCATTTCAACCATTCAATCAACCTTGTAGGCAAAGACACAAGCTTACTCGATATCGCAGAGATTTACCGACCAAATTCTGGGGTAGACACAGTGCGAACAGTCATTAAAATTTACAAGGCAATGAAGAAACTGTCTGAGTTGTTCGCAGAATCAGGCGAAGGCAAGTGCTGGCAATCCTTTATGATACTTGTGCTTTGATTTTGGTTCTCGATTCATCAAAGGGCTCACACATTCTGTACAACTATGTGGTACCCATTGTAGGAATTCTGCTTGCGGAGAGTTGCATCTTCAAACCAAACAAGGGAAAATATTGCTCAGGGGGTGCTTCTGACTTTGACATTGATGATGGTTCAGCCAATCTTCGTAGATTGGTGGCAGAAATGGAGCATCATTTCCCTACTTACGATGCATCAGGATTGCCAATTACCCCGGTCGATCGTTTTTTGGCAGGTTGTACATTGAAATTTGAAGGACCGGACTGTGCTGGAACTTGTGCTTGTACTGGCAAAGTTGCAACAGCCAAGTGTAAAGCCCGAAAGTTGAAATGCAAGGCTCAGAACACGGAAGGGTTGAGCTTTCCCTTTATGGAGAACCCCGCTTCAGTCATTGGTTTGCTTGTTGGTACAGGTGAGAGAAATCATCTCCCTCTTTTATTGTAACTCCTGTGTTTTGTGCCCTTCTCATCCTTTTTGCTTGCTACTTCTTCCACACTATTTAGATATCGAATTGCTGGAATTTCACCCCCCACCGCTCACATTCTCTTTTACATACGAACAGTCGTTCGTTCTCTACACGCCTCCCACTGTGGAGCTTAAAGTAGGCTTCGAGTGTAGCATCACTGTTGAGTATGCAATAGTGTTAGACACTAAAGGAATACGTGAAGCAGTCCAAGAAAAGAATCCTCTCAAGGCACTCAATAGCTTTGCACTGAGGGACACATTCGATGGAGTAAGTAACTGCCTGTCAAAGCTGTCTTTTCCTTTGCTTCTTTGTCTGAAGCATGTCAGAACTCAAAATATTTCTTTCCACAATGGAACAGGTTGACATTCCGTTGATTGTTTTCGAAGCGGAAGTTTGGGTTGCGATTCAAGTATCTGCTGCAATTGTAGCAGTAGAAGCAAAAGGGGGAATCAACATTAGGGTTGAAATAGATCTCTTTGATCCTTACCCGGAAACATCAGGAGGGTTAGTTCGTCCTTTCGAGCTCTTGTCGCTTGGGTAAGTCTGTTTTGATTCCTTGAATGTTTTCTGTGTCGCCAAGTATACGATTAACATGTCTTTGTTTTTCATCCTTGGTATTATTCCTAGATCCACTCCGCTAGACTGGTAAGTGCTCAGATAAACTATTTTGACTATGGCAAACTGATATATACATACTCATCTGCTTACTTTTCTTTCATCGCGTTTGATTTTATACTGTCTTTTGTACAAGGAACTCACACTGACGTTGAAAATTGGAATTTTCCTCGGATTCGCAGAAATAACTGTGTACGAAAAAAGTTGGGAATACGAAATGGTGTTGCTGGGGCCACTTTTTTACAGCCCAGAACCATTTCCTCCCTTAGCAGAAGTAGACGATTTGGGATCTTTAGAACTAACTGATGACGATTTAACGTGTAAAGGTATGGGAGGCAGTGTTGGAAATGAGGAAATTCAGTGCTGGGAAACATATTCAGACAACCCTACGATCCAAACTTTTAAAGATGTAAAAAGCCTTGGCACTAAAAATGAAACAGAGAGTTCTGGAAGGAGATTGCAAGAAGAGCTCAAAGACAAAGAGTTGATTTGCTTGCTCTCTGAAACTCAGCTGGGAGAAATTAGGAATGTAAGTTTTGCAGAAATAATTTTTTCCTACATTGTTAGGGTAGTCCCAGTGGAAGCGTTCTAAACATGTGTTTTTTCTTGTCACTTTCGTCACAGATCACTTTTGATTATTCCACTTGTCCTATTGAGGGTGGAGAGATTATTGTTGGAGGGTCCCAAATCATTATTGGTTCATCAGTCACGACATTTTCATCCTTTCAAATTGCGTACTTTAGACTTCCTGACCCAATCCAAGAATCTTTAGTCACCACTATTGGATCGTCTTGCCAATCTGTTATTCAATTCCAGGGCCATACCAATGTGGTGATCAAAGGCTCAGAAATAGTAACTACAGAGGGATCAGGTTGCTTTGTTGATGCAAAATGGCCAAGTTTTAAGGCCGATGCTCTCATTGAAATTGATTTTGGGTTTGAGGAAACCTCAAATTGCACAAGTGGTGCCAATGTTGCCATTAAAAAAGTGCTGGCAGGTCATTTGGTGATCCTCATCGATGGATTCGAAGTAGCACATCTTGGTATTCAATACAAAGATATTCTTATCAAGGGAACCAGCTGCAATGATGTAATTCAAATTCTAAGTACCTTTGATTTCGAAGACAGTTCTATCGAGTTGCTTTTGGGAGATGGAGATGATGTCATTGAAGTTGGCGAGGATCGCATGCCATTTGAGGAGCCAATTGTTTCAGAGATTATTATCGATGCAGGACTAGGTTTTGATTCCTTGCGAGTTTTTGACTCTTCCACGTTAGACAAAAATGAATATCTCCGGTCTACCATGTTGAGTGGCCTTCATGCGAATCCAAATTCCACCATCTCCTTTTTTGGAGTAGAAGATTTAGAACTATACTTTGCCAGGGGTGGAGGCGTAAATAATGTTCAAATTTCTTCCACACCTAGAGGTAATGTTGTGTAATGTACACTTTTTCTTTCAATTCCACAGTGTCCTTGTGTCTAATACCCTCTGTTTTCTATTCTTTTCCAGAATCCAATACAAAAATATTTATGCGGGATGGCAATCACATTGTTAACGTATCATCTACTCAGGTGAAATCGTTGTTCTTTATCTCCTCCGTTTTAATTTCAATGCTTTCTCTGTTTCTTACCCTGCTCCTCCCTTCAATGTTCATTCACACAAACAGGGAAACTTGACTGTGGAATCTGGCAACGGTGACCATACCATGTCAGCAAAGCGCGTGCGGGGAGACTTTCATTATTCTTCTGTTGATGGCTCAAATGTCATCAATGTTATTGACGTGGAAGGGTTTGTAGATATCAATACAGTGGAAGGGAGTCAAATTATTAATGTAAATGACACCCAAGATTTCGTTGCTATCACAACAGGGAAAGGGGACAATGTTGTTGTAGTCGACTCAGCCTTGTCAGTCAGCATAACGAAATATGGGGACGGGAGTCATGACTTTACAGTGGAAAATGTGGAGGAGGATTTGACTATTCATGCTGAAGATGGGGACAACAATGTACTTGTGAGGAGTGTTGGAGGTGAAGCCTTTCTCACCTTGGGTAAACCACTTTCTTGTGACTGTGGGTCGGGTTTCGACCCTTCATCATCTCTTGCCTCCTATTCTACATATGGTGAAGTTTTACCATCGGGAGTTGACAGTTGCGCCCTTTACTCAACCTCAACCAGTGGAGTTCCTGATTTTGACCAGTGCGAAGGTTCATGGGACACTGTAAAGCAGGGATACAATGAGACGGGTTGTGCGGAAGTAGTTGATGGCTGTTGTTTCCCAACATTTACAACTTTTGTATGCCTTGGTGGCCTTTATCCGTACCACCTTCGGTACTTTACAGACGACACCCTTTGCATGGCAGTGGACCCAGCCAACGGCAATGATCTTTACATGGCAGCCTGCGACGAGTACAATACATTGCAGCAGTTTGAGTACGTGTTTAGCACCAAAGAGATCAAGCAAAAGAGTACAGGCTTGTGCATGGATTATGACGTTAATCCTGGTTCTAGCACTTATGAAAACGTGTACATGTATGAATGTGCCGATGTAGATTGGCAAAAATGGGATTTCAATCCAGAAACACTAGAATTTACTTCACTTTATGATGATCATTGCTTGGACATGAACACATCACCTGACGCTGGTAAAACTCTCTACGTCTGGGACGGGGGATGTCATGGTGGTGACAATCAAAAGTTTTACATGCCTTTCTTTCAGGAAGAGGAAATCACCTATAACACCAACTGTGAGGAGTGTACAGTTGACATCAGATTTGATCCTTATTCCCCATTATCGGAGTTCATACCAACTGATTGCACAAACTCCATTGGTGCTTCTGGAGAGCCTGATTTGTCCCAATGTAATGGTTCTTATGAAATTGTGAAGCAAGTGGAAAAACAGGGCATAGAATGTGCAGCAAATATCAATAACTGTTGCTTTGAGGCATATACGATTTATGCATGCACCGGTGAAGAAAATAGTCTTTATGGTGTGAACACTCAGCATAACATCTTTGTAGAAGACGTGCAAGGCAACCTGACCATTGACAAAGCAAATGGAAACGATAACATTGATGTGCAGTCATCATCATTCACAACTATTACAACAGGTGTCGGATCTCATACAATCACCGTTGACGACACCCCAGGACTCACTCTTACTGCTGGGAATGGAATTGCAGATCCTCCGGACGATATAAGTGTAAACAACACAAATGGCGATGCAACGATGACTTTTGGCAAGGGCACACACAATGTTGTAGTTTCAAACACTGCAGGAGAGCTTATTATCACAGCTGATGGAGAAGGAAATGATTCCATAAGCATTGATTCCACAGGTGGATCAGCATCAGTTGTTACTGGCGATGGAAATCACACCATTTCTGTCAATGATACAGCTGCCAATGTACTTGTCGATACCGCCAATGGAGATACTTCAATTCAAATCAACTTTGCTAAGTCAGCTACATTGGCTTCAGGCAATGGTTCTCATGTCTTTTCAGTAGAAAATATTGAACAAGATACCTCTCTCACAGCTGAAAACGGAGACAACGACCTAACAGTATCATCGATCGGAGGCTCAGCAAATATTACTTTAGGAGATGGGAATGTTCATAGAATCTTAGTCCAAGATGTCAATGGCAGCTTAACTGTTAATAAAGGAAATGGAGACGATAACATTGATGTCAAGTCAGTCTCATCATTTGCAACAATCACAACTGGTACGGGAACTCATACAGTAGCAATTGATGGTTGTGCTGCAGGAATCAACCTGACTGCAGGGGATGGTGTGTCAGATGCTCCAGATATTGTTGGCGTGAATAATACAGGAGGAGACGCAGCTCTGACTTTTGGGCAAGGAAGTCATGACATTGCAGTTGTAAACACTACAGGAAATGTTGTCATTGACACTGGTGGTGCAGGTGATGATTCTGTAGTCATCAAATCAACTGGCGGGTCTGCTTCAGTCGTTACTGGTGATGGAAATGATGATATTGTCATTTCAGATACTACAGGTGACCAAACAGTTTTAACAGGGGATGGAGATGACACAATTCGAATACTTAGTGCAACCAAGAGTGGAACCATGCTCATGATCAATTCTGGTGCTGAGACATCCTCTGGAAATGACAACAATTTCATAGATGTCCATGGAATCAATGGAAATGCAAGCATTGCAGGTGGACACGGAGATGACACATTCGTCTTGAGCGGTAATGATTTGGTAGATGATGGCACAACCCCAAGTTATTCCGTATCCATAGAAACTGGTGATGGAATTGATAATATCACCATTCGTGACACTCGAGGTGGCACTACTTTGGATATTGATGCAGGCCCCCTTGATGATTTCATACAATTGTTTGGATTGGGAGGTGATGCGACAGTTCTTGGTGCAGATGGCAATGATGTATTGATTGTCGATGCCAGAGTAAGCAATGACACCACTCAAAATACAATGGATGGGACAACTTTGAAGTGGAGTGGTGGTGGAGGAGATGATAAGCTGGAAACTTACTTTTTGTCTGTAGGCACCACAAACATCAACTTGTATGATGACACGGATGGAGTAAATGATATTATTGCAAGTTGTGCAGATGTTGGGTGCAACATTCTGTCCAGGGCAACATTACTTGCTAACATTCACAATCCCGGAGACTCAGGTACCTCTTTGGAGCGCATTCACATTGTGAATGCAACAGCATCTGTTTCCAGTCTTGTCCTCAACCTGAATGGGGGCAATAATTCAGTTCACTTTGATGACACGATGGGAGAAATGGTATGCGTCTATCATCTGTCAAATTTCATTGTTGATCTGTTGTGAATTGTACATCTCAACTTTACCTTTCTCAATTCATCACAGAATGTGATTGGAGGGGACAATGGAGACAACTTTTATTTCGGGCAATTATACAATTCTGAGCGTGATAATGAGTCCCTTGTGTCGGTGTTTGATCCAGTTCACACGGAGCTCACTACTAAAGGATACCTTTCTGATGGTGGGTGTTTCTGAATCTGTGTCTTTTTTTGTCCAAGTCAAATTTCGTTCATTATTCCACAAAACGTGATGACCTAACTTCATTGCTCTTATAATCCAATTTGTGACGAAGGTTGCTCCCACACTGTGACTATCAGTGGAGGAAATGGAGATGACTTTTTTGATATTCTTCGAAATAAGTGTGACTTGAACATCAGTGGTGAAGCTGATGATGATTCATTTTTTGTCAGACTATTTGTTGCTGTTGCTACTGAGACCACAAATTTTGATGAAATAGTAATAGGCAGTGTCAGTCTAAAAGGAGGAGATGGAGATGATGATTTCCAAGTTGGACAGGCAGGTGCTGCGAATACAGGCCAGGCAGATTCACCCTTTTATCTTTCCAGTTCTGAGGTGGATGTTGATGGGGAAGCTGGAGTGAACTCAATGACAATGGTCGGGACTGAGAGCAGAGATCAATATGTGATTCAGGATGGAGGTTTTGGAGGTGGCAGTATGGAGTATGCTAATATCAACAGTGTTGGTTTGTCAGGAGGTGGTGGAGATGACGAGTTTATCATTCTTTCCACTGATCCATCAGTAGTAACGGCGTTGTATGGAGGTTCTGGGAGTGACGAATTCATCATCACTCCTCAGTACGAGTCACAGCTGTCAGATTTGGTAAGATTTATGTTAATCATGATTGTTGCCTTTTTTGCGAACGTGGTGTCACTTAAAAAGTTTCTGTTCTAATGGTTATTTCTTAAGGCAAATATTCAGGGGGCTTTGATTATTGGAGGAGGTAATTCTCCTAGCTACAATTCTCTAGATTACCCTCTCATGATGCCAGGGGAGACAAACCCAGACTCTTTTGTGCCACCACTTAATGCAATGATTGGGAATTCATCTTTTGTAAATTCACCAGAAAATGAGGTCGATATTCTTGTATTTAATCACTTGGATGCACAGACATCACCAGCAACAGGAACTTTAACAAGTTACAAGTTTGAAGGGATGTCCATGGGAAAACAGGGAATTACGTATGAAGATTTTGAAGTTTTGACGTTCAACTTAGGAGATGAAATTGATGTGATCGAAGTTATCAACACCTCAGAAGCAATACATGTGATTAATATTGGTGGCTCTGATGATAGCGTGAATGTGATATCCTTCCAGGTAAATCCATGCAAAAGAATAAGTTTCATTTCTGAACTGTAGCCTTAGCATGATTTTGCTGATTGTCTTTTTAATTTTGTTCCTAGGGCAACTGTTCAATTGACTCTTCTGGTGGTGATAATTCAATATCTGCAAATCAAGTTCAAGGCGATTTTTCTTTTGCATCAGGTGATGGATCAAATAGAATAACAATCAATGGTGTTGCGGGCTCGACAACTTTGAACGTCACTGATGGAGACCAAATAATCAATGTAACCAATACAACTCTTTTCGTAGCAATCAATGCTGGTGATGGCGACAATACAATCGAAGTCAACTCAGCAGAAGCAGCTTCGTTGAGATCTGGTGATGGTGTTACTGTTTTCTCTCTGATGAATATTGAAGACGATCTCTCACTAACAGCTGGGCATGGAGACAATGACCTAACAGTATCATCAATTGGGGGCTCAGCAAATCTTACTCTAGGAAATGGTGCCACCCATACCGTAATAGTAGATGTCCACGGCAGCTTAACTTTTGATAAAGGAAATGGAGACGATAACATTGATGTCAAGTCAGTCTCATCATTTGCAACAATCACAACTGGTACGGGAACTCATACAGTAGCAATTGATGGTTGTGCTGCAGGAATCAACCTGACTGCAGGGGATGGTGTGTCAGATGCTCCAGATATTGTTGGCGTGAATAATACAGGAGGAGACGCAGCTCTGACTTTTGGGCAAGGAAGTCATGACATTGCAGTTGTAAACACTACAGGAAATGTTGTCATTGACACTGGTGGTGCAGGTGATGATTCTGTAGTCATCAAATCAACTGGCGGGTCTGCTTCAGTCGTTACTGGTGATGGAAATGATGATATTGTCATTTCAGATACTACAGGTGACCAAACAGTTTTAACAGGGGATGGAGATGACACAATTCGAATACTTAGTGCAACCAAGAGTGGAACCATGCTCATGATCAATTCTGGTGCTGAGACATCCTCTGGAAATGACAACAATTTCATAGATGTCCATGGAATCAATGGAAATGCAAGCATTGCAGGTGGACACGGAGATGACACATTCGTCTTGAGCGGTAATGATTTGGTAGATGATGGCACAACCCCAAGTTATTCCGTATCCATAGAAACTGGTGATGGAATTGATAATATCACCATTCGTGACACTCGAGGTGGCACTACTTTGGATATTGATGCAGGCCCCCTTGATGATTTCATACAATTGTTTGGATTGGGAGGTGATGCGACAGTTCTTGGTGCAGATGGCAATGATGTATTGATTGTCGATGCCAGAGTAAGCAATGACACCACTCAAAATACAATGGATGGGACAACTTTGAAGTGGAGTGGTGGTGGAGGAGATGATAAGCTGGAAACTTACTTTTTGTCTGTAGGCACCACAAACATCAACTTGTATGATGACACGGATGGAGTAAATGATATTATTGCAAGTTGTGCAGATGTTGGGTGCAACATTCTGTCCAGGGCAACATTACTTGCTAACATTCACAATCCCGGAGACTCAGGTACCTCTTTGGAGCGCATTCACATTGTGAATGCAACAGCATCTGTTTCCAGTCTTGTCCTCAACCTGAATGGGGGCAATAATTCAGTTCACTTTGATGACACGATGGGAGAAATGGTATGCGTCTATCATCTGTCAAATTTCATTGTTGATCTGTTGTGAATTGTACATCTCAACTTTACCTTTCTCAATTCATCACAGAATGTGATTGGAGGGGACAATGGAGACAACTTTTATTTCGGGCAATTATACAATTCTGAGCGTGATAATGAGTCCCTTGTGTCGGTGTTTGATCCAGTTCACACGGAGCTCACTACTAAAGGATACCTTTCTGATGGTGGGTGTTTCTGAATCTGTGTCTTTTTTTGTCCAAGTCAAATTTCGTTCATTATTCCACAAAACGTGATGACCTAACTTCATTGCTCTTATAATCCAATTTGTGACGAAGGTTGCTCCCACACTGTGACTATCAGTGGAGGAAATGGAGATGACTTTTTTGATATTCTTCGAAATAAGTGTGACTTGAACATCAGTGGTGAAGCTGATGATGATTCATTTTTTGTCAGACTATTTGTTGCTGTTGCTACTGAGACCACAAATTTTGATGAAATAGTAATAGGCAGTGTCAGTCTAAAAGGAGGAGATGGAGATGATGATTTCCAAGTTGGACAGGCAGGTGCTGCGAATACAGGCCAGGCAGATTCACCCTTTTATCTTTCCAGTTCTGAGGTGGATGTTGATGGGGAAGCTGGAGTGAACTCAATGACAATGGTCGGGACTGAGAGCAGAGATCAATATGTGATTCAGGATGGAGGTTTTGGAGGTGGCAGTATGGAGTATGCTAATATCAACAGTGTTGGTTTGTCAGGAGGTGGTGGAGATGACGAGTTTATCATTCTTTCCACTGATCCATCAGTAGTAACGGCGTTGTATGGAGGTTCTGGGAGTGACGAATTCATCATCACTCCTCAGTACGAGTCACAGCTGTCAGATTTGGTACGTTCTAAGTCTGAATGTTGAGCATTTTCTTTCTTTTGTGGTATTCTCTTTTTTTGTTTTGCTCACTTTTTGTTCTTTAAAGGCTTATGTTCAAGGTCCATTGTTTGTGTTTGGTAGTGACGATGATGCCGAAGTTGTCTTTCCTTCTTTTGGTGATCCTTTCATGATGCCAGGGGAGACAAACCCTGAATCATTTGTTCATCCTCAAGGTGCTTCTATTGGTGATCCTAATTTATCTATTGTAGAGGAGAAGCAGGTAGATTCTATTTCATTTAATCATTTGGACGCTCCATCTGCTTTGGGAACTTTGACAAATACGAATTTCACTGGCATGTCCATGGCAGAAGGGGGTATATTTTACTTAGGCATGGAGGTGTTGATATTTAATTTTGGAGACGAAAATGAGGTCCTTAATGTAATCGGTACCACGGAAGCAATTCATGTTGTGAATCTTGGGGGTGGGGCAGATAATGTCAAGGACATCATTTTCGTCTCCAAAATTAAATATCAACACCTCCATGCCTAAGTAAACNACTTTTGGTCACTAGAAGTGGCAAGAACAGTGTCTTGCCCTTCTTGGCCGTTGACCATGAAGGGCAAGACACTGTTCTTGCCACTTCTAGTGACCAAAAGTTGGACACTATTCGTGCGCTTCTTACGTTCGACGGTGGAGACGATTCCGATATTGACACTCTGGTCCTCAACAACTCTCAAGATACAAAAGGAGACAACACACTTACCATTACGCGACTGACTGTGCAAACAGAAAGCATGGCAATGCCCAGTAGTTCTCTCGAAGCCCCCCGAGATTCTTATCTCTTTAGCCTAAGAGAGGCCACGGGAGGCTCGTTTACTTTGACTCTTGATGATCCCATTTCAGACAGGGCTGGTCTGGAATCTTCCCCTATTGCATTTCCAACTGATGCATCTTCTATTGAACAAGCTCTGGACTCTCTACTTTTTTCCAGCCCCAACATGTGTGGGGATAATGGAGAATCCAAGTGTAGTCCTACTGCAAAGGTATGGCAGCTAGGTGACAGCCACACTTTTGCAGTGTTCTTTGTCGGCGAAAGGTTGAACACTGGTGTTGGCCTTTCCTTGAATACTGATGCTCTTACTGATTTCTCTGGAGAAATGTTCAACAATTCGACCAGTGATATCCTCCAAATGAATTCTGATGTAGCTTACACAAATGTTGATGAATTGTACATCGATTTTGGACATGCCGACAGTGTAGTGACGAACATCCGAGGGACATCAGCCGCAACATACATCACAACAGCAGATGGAGATGATTTGTTTTTCATTTCTTCGGATGCTGATCAAGATGGGGAGTCATCTCAATTGACCAAAGTTTTACACGGAACACTTGATTACATTGAGAAGGATATTCACATTGAATGCAATGGCGGACGTCATCGTCTATGCATCTCTGACTCATTGAGTTCCACGCCAATAGGAGTTGGGGCAAATGGGCCTGCAACACTATCCAGCGCTAGTTTGTTGAACCTCGGGGATGATATTGGGGGCATCTATTTCAGTGCAACTGGCGGTAATTGGTTGGATGGAGTTGCATTGTGGCTGGGCATGGGAGATGATAATATCAACATAATTTCTGTGCCTACCTTCCCTCCATTTCGGGTTACTACCAATTTGAATGCTGGGAAAGGCAGCGATGCAGTGACAATCAGTTTGGATGCTAATGAAAATGAAGGCGCTCTTTTTGTTGCGAATGGGCAGGTATAATATTTCCTGTTTCATTTGTTTTGTCTTTCTCATTGACCGTTTGCTCACTCTTATGTATTTTTGTTTCACCAGGATGGGGATGACACATTAGACGCCTCAGCCTCTACAATGCCTGTCATTCTTTTTGGTGATGGTGGTAATGATATTCTGAAGGGAGGTAGTAACGCGGATGTATTGATAGGTGACTATGGGCGTGTGATTTGGGTTGACAGCTCAGGAATGGATGCTGCTATTGTTGGCACTGGTGGTTACCATGATCTAACAGATGACGTTGATCGTAATATTCAGCGAATTGAAGCATGTTATCCTTCGTCAGCTGTCAACAATTTGGATTCTGGAAGTGATACAATCCAAGGGAATGAAGATCGCGATGTCATCATTGGAGGGGGCGGTGACACTGGTGAGATAAACATGTTAGATCAATGTCTATGAATAATGTCAAATACTTTTTGACCTTCGTTTTGTTACTGTTGAACTAGATGAACTTCATGGAAATGCTGGTTCTGACTTAATGTTTGGGGACTTTGGAATGATCACGTTTGACGACCAAGTTACAAATCTGGTTGGTGTGCTTTCTATCGAGTCTTGTAATATTACCGAAGGTGGAAATTCCAACGAAGCCTTCGGAGGCGATGGTGATGATATTTATGTCGGTGGCGGTGTTAGTTCTGACTTGTTTGATGCAGGGGCCGGAAGTGATCTTGCAACAGGTGATTGTGCATCGATTAATTTTGACCCTGGTAACTCCATTACGAATATTACGTCAACTGGCCGAGATACCCCTGGCAGTAGCGACAATTTGATCATGGGTGAAGGTAAATGCATTTCAACATCTCAACGCTATCATTTTGTTGTAGTCGCATCTCATAGTTTTCTTTCTTGACGTTTTTAGGAGATGATATTGCAATTGGTGGAAATGGAGAGGATGATATATCTGGTGGTGAAGGTGTTGACATTTTAGTTGGTGATAATACGGAAATTCTATTCCATCCACCAGATGCGACTTCGGTGTCTGATTCGTTTTGGAATGCTCCCAATCGCATTGAAGCAAATCGTGGCCCAGGATCCGTGAATCAAATTAATGCAGGGACTGGTGATATGAAATACATGTACGTGGTGCATTCATTTTTGATTAGTCGTAACATTCCTTTTCTCAATGGTTTAATTTCAATCAACCTTTGAATATTGCTTTGCCGAAAAAAGCATTGGAAAAGGTCTCAATAGAGCTGATTATGATGACGCACATCATGTCGTCACAGAGTCAGGATATGTTTATTTGGGGGAGGATCCACCTTTTCAATTTACATCATTTGAAGAGAGGTCGTTTCTTTGGTACCCTGATTGGAATTTCGATGTTCAAGAATGTAGAGGTGCGTGTTTTTTTTTATATTTCCAAAAGAAGTACGCCATCTTACATTTTTCTCAATTTTTTTTTCAGATGATGGTGGCGAGTTGGAATATATGGAAAATAAGTATTTATATGAAAGCAGGATGGAGTGCTGTGAAGTGAGTTTTTGGTTATGCATGGCACATCGGAATCCTTCAATTTCAAGAGCTAACCATTTGTGCAACTAATCTTTATGGAATTTGAACAGTATAACTTTTGGTGGAGAATGTCTGAATGTATGGGAAATGTAAGTTCGAACTAAAGCCATAAAATATTCACTTTTCAACCTTGTTTTGCACTTAGTCTTTGTTTTTTTTTCACCAGAATAACGATGGGAATTCTGCAAGTGACAGCACATTAACTGATTATTGGTATCCGAATTGGTCGGGAAATGAGCACGTATGTTTTAACGATGGGAAAGAACCGAGCTATATGACCAATAACCCAACATGGACTCATTTAACCTTGGAGGTAAATCTCAAATCTCTTTCTCCTTTTTGTTATCCTAAAAAAATTCTCATTTAATCTCTTTTCCTCCTCATAGGATTGCTGTCGCAAGAACTATGCCTGGAACTACAAAAAATGCATAGAAAGTGGTGAGGGGACTGAGACTAATGTACAAAACACAACAGGTTTATATTACCCTGATTGGGATAACAATAGTGGCACCTGCTTGAACGATGGTGATGAGCCAATCTACATGGCATCGAATCCTACTGTCTGGATGCACTCAACATTAGAATCATGCTGTAGCAAAAATTTTCAAAGCACCAAAGAAAAATGCTTAGGGGGTGGCGGAGATAGTGTGCATTCTTCTCTAGATGGTAAATTTTATCCAAACTGGGGTGGATCCTTTCACGGATGCATCAATGATGGCTCGCAACCGGCGTACATGTCTGCAAATCCAAGCCAATGGTTACATGACACCCTTGAGTCATGTTGCAAGAAAAATTACCTCTGGAATTACAACGAATGCATGAGATTTGACCCTATAGCAGCTAACAAGTGGTATGTAAGCTACAACTTAAATGCCTGCGTCAAGAGCTGTTCAGGTTCTGCCCCTTGTGGAGGGCTAGCACCTTCAGGAGAACGACTCTTTGACTCTGCTGCACAATGCTGCCAAGAAAAGGTGTGGTGGGTGGGTGCAGCAGCGTGTGAAGCAACTTCCACAGGCACAACCCCAATCGGACAAGAAAGTCAGTGGTATGTTGATTGGAATGCCAACACTTGTGTCAAAGATTGCGAAGGTGCATCACCTTGTGGAGGATATGCTGAAAGCTGGAATGAACTCTACCCCAGCAAATCTGTTTGTTGCAAGTCAAGAATGCCCTGGAACCTAAATTGTGATGCATAAATGGTCAAAAGTTTTAAAGAATATTTTACTGTTGTAGTTCTGGATTGAAGCATTCATTTCTCACTACAATAAATGAACCACATAATTAGCAATTTTAACTCAATCACACATTTTTTTTAATTTTAGGAGTTTGCAGAATCTGTGGCCGAATAATCTGTGAAACGTGCCTAATTCTCGTCTCGCCCAAATATTGTGCACACAATTGACATTGGAAGCCTGCCATACAAAAAAAGATCATTTTTCAGTTAACCCACAATCCAGTCAGCTAGCTTAATGCTGGTAGGTATAATTACAATATGGTACTAATTCTCTGCCGGGGCAACAGCCAAACAGCAGAATGATTTGTTTCTGACCAAGCAATCCCCCCACCTATCTCCATTGACTGCCACCATTTGCACGCTGTGTACATGTCGCTCATCTTTGCTGGCCTGTGCCTTTTTTGTTTGTCGTTGTAAGCAGGAACAATGACAACCGTTCTCAATTTTGCTGTTGAGAAACTGCTGCCTCAGCTACCGCCTAAGTTACCTTGTGCCTCAAAGGCACCGTTCCAATGTAAGTCATCACCATTCACAACTGTGTCCCATTTTTTGAACCAAATTTTCTTCATTCTGCCACCGCCTTAATTTTTCAATTTCTGGCCCCAGTCCCAACTCAGTTTGGTCAGTCCAAGTGCTGCAAAAGTGGTGGTGCCTTCATCTGGCACATTTGCATTGAAAAACTTCATTGATATAATGCTTTCAAACACTAACATCTGTAGTTTTTTAATTATATCCGACAGGTCAAATGATAATGATAACATTCCTTATAGGGGAATTGCAAGTGGCCGGGCAAGTCACCAAATCTGCCATTTTTGTGTTTATAGGTGGACAGCATTTGGGTTGTTTAGATGGGAAGTGGCAGAGGGAGTGATGTGCTACAATTGCAAGACAATCGTTTACACCATTGGCATTGGACAAAGGATGCCTAGTTTATGCCCAAAAATGCAAACCAAATGCAAAGATTTGTGAGGGAGAGGAAGAAAGTAAGTTTGTAATGATTATTCACTGTTGTTTGACTTTTTGTGAGTTTTGTTTTGAGATGCAGGGAAATACATACAGAGTTACATTTATATATTATGAATTATCTCAAAAGTTGGAAAACTCAGCATGGTATTGGTATTGCTTTTTAATGAAAAGGTATGGCGCATGATTATGAAATGTGTTCTACCATGCATTGGGGGCTCTGCTGGTGCTGATGCAAATATACATCTGTTTGAACTTTGCCGGTATAAGGTTTCCACTTGAAAGGACAACAAACTGCTTGTCTCCAATAATTTTGTGTAACAAATTTTTTACCAGGACAGTTGGATTGTTGTTCTTTTTGTGCTTGTTTCTTTAAGCCCCCCTCTTCTTACTTTTGTGTTTTCCTCTATCTTAAATTATTTGTTACCCATCCCTCCCTCAACCGGCTGGCTTGAAGCTGTGGAATTCAAAGTGCTTATCCTGTCAGTTGTTGATGGCATACATCAAACAAGTGCCTTCAACTTAGCAAGTCTTGCATGAATAGGTTCAAAACTCTCCTCCAACAAATGTCCACTCATTTCCCACAGAAGTAAAAAATCTGTGCCATGATTGATAAAAAATTCAACTTGTTGAAACACTCCTTATTGAGAAATGTGACATCCCACTCAATAATGAACAAGTGGACCTGGGTGTCAAACACTCAAAGGTCTCTCTTGTCCTTGCTCTTCATGTAAGTTAATGTGGTATATAATGTTTTATCAACTTGACTAATTTTTTTAAGCTTGTCCTGAAGCTCTTCATGCATTGAATTGTTTTCATCATACATCTTTGG
>JALLOT010000011.1:43320-54271 GCA_036939595.1 Thalassiosira livingstoniorum | reverse complement strand
TGAAAAGATGATTTTTGTTTTTTTTTGTTGAGGATTATTTTGTCACGGTTTCATAAAATTGAAAATATAACGTGAAGTTTAATATTATCACATAAAAAGCGTGACTTTGGGATGTTCCTGTTCGGATACGTGTTTTAGCATTATATGACATCAGGGCAATTCTCTGGGATTCATCGACCACCTGTTTAAGAAGAAGCGGTGAAAAAGGATCATTTAACCCTATTTAACCGTATTTCTAGGTAAGTATGATAATAGGAGTATTAGGAGTATTATTTTGTACGCAGCAGCTGACAGTCCACTGTATCAGTGGCTGCATGCAATAGTAGCTGTGAAAATTGTAGAGTACAATACTATCTAAGACTAACTGTTAGACCTAATTTCCATCCCTGTGTTCTAGAGGTACTACTATCCGGCCCACATCTGAAGTCTTAGACTACCATTACACATTGTAGGCAACAACGTGGGCAAAAATTCAGGAAAATAAACGAGTTGATCAAGGTTCAAAATCCCCATGCACACATTCCAAACGTTGTGGGCAAATTTGAGGGGGGAATCTCGGAGGTTTCAAATTTGGATACTACATACACAATTAAAGTACTAGTTCCTATTTTCACTGTAATTTATTTTTCGCCAAATAAATATTTTTCTTAATTGTCAATGGATCTTTCGGAATTCTTCAGGCATCATCTTGAAAGATTTTCTTGAAATAAAAAATATTTTGCCCACGATGTGAGCAGTGGCAAAAATGATGACTTTTGCCCACAGGCATGGAGGTAGTGGCAAATTTAAACTTCACCGGTCCACCCTCCCATGGAAATTCCCACCCATTTGGAAAGTGTCAAAAGGGAAAATTGAAGGGCAAAACCAAAAGATTGCCGCTCCCCATGAAAATGCCCATTATGTTTAATCTTAGTCTAAGATCTAAGATCTCATCAGCTGCACACAAGATTATTCTTTACTCCTACTACTTCAGCTACTTCTTATTGCTTACAAAATAAAATCCTTTTTTCCAAGAATAAGATTCATGGATAGGAATACTGTGAAACCTATTTTCCATGCCTGGGTGGTTTTATTACTGAAGTATGGCACTATATTGTACTTACTGTTAGACTTAATTTCCATGCCTGTAATATTTTTTTGAGGAATGCTGATGTTTCCTGTGGCTGATGTAAGGCTGTGTTCAAGTATTGATTTGCTCAAAAAAAGAACAATGCAAATTGCAATTAAGTTTTTCTAGTGGATTTGATTGGTAACTTCAAGTTGGGGACTGTGTTGATTTTTTATTCTGAAAGGACATGACCAGTCATTTCAAGTCCTGTCTGCACCAAAAGCCCCAAACCGCTTAGATTTTTTTTCTGAACTTTTGGATATCCAAAAGTTCAGAGCAAAAAACATCTACGCACATATTCCTGCCCAAAGTTTAGCTAAAAATTGGGGCCAACAGTTTTTTGTACTATGATTTACCTACGTAGATTATTTATATGTGAATTTTCTACCAAATGTAGTGATGTAACTTATTGTACATGTACCCCCTATCTACTGCCTTCTACTACACACAAGGCAGGAGGAAGCTTGATGCTTGTTGCTAGCTTGTTGCTAACCTGATGACATCAACTTGTTGTGAGAAAACACAGAAACATTGAAAAATCAACTAGTGCCATCATTGCCAAATAAAAATCTTACCTCTTTCTTGGTAAGTTTGTATGACAATAGTGCCATTGACAAAATCGGCACCAATGCTATACAGTTTATTCAGAGCTGTGGATACGGGGCATCAGTGGCAGCGCCATCGATACTCATTGATGCCAATGACTGCTTTGGTCAAATGTAAGATGTATCTATGCTAGCAATTGTCTATTGCTATCAGAGACATGTCTTGGTTTTGAACAAGTCAACAAATTCACATTATTTTTTGTATGCATTCAAGATCCTCCTGTTCTACATAGCATTATTTTATATTACTGTATTCTACTCAACTATACCTACCGCTCCATATTGTTGCAGTGTAGATTACATGAATATTCTGTACATAGCACCATGCTAGCCGTATTACCAACGTGTATCGTTAAACATTATGAATACACATACAAAAATTCAATGTTGAGCCTTCTATGCAAAAATGGCACTAGCAGAAGTTTAAAATGCTTTGAACCTTGTTCTTTTCACTACAAGACTCAATATTACTCAAATAGACAGCTACCACTCTACCACCCAAAAATAGTTTGAACCAAAAAGACTGATACATCACCAAGTAGGAGGAGCAGAGCTTTAAAGGTGTGAACTTCAACCCTTTTGCATTAGTTGTTTTTTTTTAATTGCTACTTACACACAGCCTACGTGAAAAATTTGCATTGTTCTATTTAAGGTGGGACAGAAGGACAGTCTGAGAGAGTCTGATTAAAAGCTATTCAGTATTTGACACGGGTGACAGAAGTGCACAGGCATGGAAATTAGATCTAACAGTTTTATCTACTTACTTAGGTACCTAAGTAGTGGGGCAGCAATTTCCATAAAGTGTTGTTGAGAACACATCAAGAATAACAATAAGTACATGGGTTGGACGAGTATGGTAATAAGTATCAGAGAAAGCCATTAGAGAACCAATCTGTATGGTAGGACTGGGTGGTTTTGGTAATTTGGACACCAGATCCAAACAGTTGGGCCCCTAATGCCTACTACATGAAAATAATAAGTTTTGGATTTTCAATTCAACATACTAAATGGTTATAAAGAATAGAGGAATCAATTGCCCAGAAATTTAGATAGAGATTTGAGGTGCATGATTGATATATTGACATATTCTAATAACAGATTTTAGGTGACAATGAGTGTAAAACAAAAGGAATGAACAATTTTGTTGATTCATTACCACAAGTGGATAGGGTACAATGATCATTTCTTTTAGAAAGATTACTTTTTCATGCAGGGGGAATGAGGAACAATTTTTAGTAGACATTTTGAAATATTGATTTAAAAATTCTTTTTCACAACTCAGATTCCTGGTGTATGAAGGACGGACCAGATATTAGGTATCAGACATCATATAAGTGGCTGTGTGTGAAAATAAATTGGCATTTTGGTACTAATTTCTACATTTGAAATTTGCATACTTATTGAAAGTTTGTTTTGGCAAAATTTTATGATCAAATCAAAACCATAAGCTTTCATGTACTACCACATGACTTACAGGTAAAAATTTTTTGTCACGACAATGTTTGAGGAACTTCAAAAAATGAATGACAACAAGAGCAAGTTCTTTGGTTTATGTCATGATATTGATCAAGGAACAGATGACAATGAAAGCTTTCATCTCCCTTATGGAATGAATGCCATGAACCACAAAAAATGTAAATAACAGATAAGTAAAATGTTGTGCCAATATTTTGGTTTTATCTTAATAAATTTTCTTGTGATTAATTTGAGTTATCATTTCTTTGCACTCAAAATTCAATAATCTTGACTAGGTTATTCTGGCTCTTAAAAAAACAATTATTTGCAAAAATGAATAAGAATGAATTAATTATTTTTACTTCTGATTTCCTATATCAATGGAAGAAATACATTTAGACACCATGGCAAGCAATGGTACTTTTTGTTTGAAAAATCTAAAATGATACTGGTGATTGATCCATGGCATTTTCTTAGGAGTACTATGAGAGTTCTCAATTACTTCCACGATGCAATTGATACACCTCATACTTTTCACACATTGTCCAGTCCTCTGTCAACAAGACATAATGCACAATATTAAACTTATTACTCAATTCTAGTGGGTTTTCAATGATGTAACAAATGTGTGATGATATGACACTATTAAGACTTGGTTGCTAATCTATAAGAAAATTGGTTTGATGGCAAAGACTTCTGTGATCAATGATGTGTACAAATCTATGTTATTAGATAAAATGATGTGAATGTAATCTTTTAACTCTTATTCAATTGTGATATTTTTTAATTCCTCCATCTCGGATTATTAGTGTCATGTTTTGGTGAAGTATTTTTCTAAATTTGATTACATCATATATTCCAACATCATTCTACAAGCGTGATTTGTCTGTAGGCTTGGAGAATAGGACCACCTTCCTACAGTACTTGAATCTTAAATGCCAGTGTAGCACCAACAGAAGCACACCAACAGATGCAATCATCATTACAATTGAGGTTGAAGGGCAAAATATTCAAAGAAATCTTCAGGTATTCCTGAAATTTGGGTCTGTTTGAATGTTTTTTGTTGATGTTTTGAAGACAAGGCAATTATACAATACAAATAGTGTAAAATATTTTTCAATATTAGTGCAAATTTCTGTGCTGTATCATCTTTGGGGCTACATCCAAACTGGTGTTATTTCAATGGCTGTAATGAGATGTTTGTGTGAGTCAATGTTAAAAAAATTAATAAATGTGGTGTTGCCTTGATTATATCAAAATAACAGTCTAAATCAGATTTTTTAAAGTCCAAGTACAGGCACTTATATCAAGTTTCAGACATCAAGCATTAGATATCATTTTTTGAGCGACATGAGAAAATTCCCATGTACACACACTAGGACAGATAGTTTGCTATATTATTGGAATTTTCTATAGTCAAGTGAAAGTGATTTACAAAGAAATCAGAGTACCATTTTCCACAATCAGATTGTACATAAGTGCATACATCAAAATATTAGTCATGATAAGTGATAAAGTCTTGTCTCTTACTCAGAAATTTCCATCTCCATGATGCATTCTACAAATCAAAAAAATGAAACAAAAAACTAATTAAATTCTTAACTCCATTATCATCCAAACAACAACTTCATAAATATCATTATTAATATCAATAGTATTTTAAATGATTTATAGACTAGTCAAAAATTCATTTATCTTCTAAGGCGTCAAATCTAGGATGATTTCAACAATGATTTCTAATATATTTTTGAGCTTTTAAGCAGATTGTGGAAGCAAGATCAACATTAGACTCATGTCTGTTTTAAATGTTACATACTAGTGAGATTCCATTGTAGTAATAGTATTGCCTGTTTTCTTTTGTGAGTTACTGGTTCATATGAATAATTGAAATTCATTGTGTAAATCAATCTTAAGTGCATGGTACAAAGTATCAGCTCAACACAACTTTGGTTTCAAGAATATTAAAACAAACAGCATTATGTAAGTGCAAAAAAAACTGTCACATCTAATCATTGCCTTCAGTCACGATTTCGAAATAAAAAAATCAAATGAAATTCTTGATTTTTAGCAATAAAGCAAGTTATTGCACATTACAATTGACAAAATGGTTAAACTTTGCTTTGAAAAGGACAGAATACTAGAAATCATAAATATTTTTCACATAGTTGATAATAACAAGTTACTATTTGTTTTTGTAAACTGTTCATTTTTATTTGCTTTTTTTGGAACAACAAAATACTCAGGAACTAGAAAATAATTAGTGTAAACATGCCTTTATTCTATTAATGATGCTTTGGATAATTCTAGAAAAAAAATCTTTCATGGTGATCATAAAGAAGTTAGAAGTCTTGGTGACATGGATTTTCTCTTTTGTTGGTAGTAATGAAATGAGGGATCATTGAAATAATTCAAGTTTTGAACTAGTTTATTGTTGGAATTATACTTAAGTATGAAAAACTTAGTTTATTTTGGGTTTATTGTGTACAAAATAAATATTTTTTTATTGGTTTTTGGTTTTAAGGTACATAAGTGAACCTTTTATCAATGGATAAAAAATAAAAGTGAAAATAAAACATGTTAATTTTTTATTCTTTTCTGATTCTGATTTTTAAATAATCTATTTGAAAAAATGAAAAAACTGGCACCACATTATAACATCATAGAATACAAAGCCAACTTATGTGCATCATGTTTCATTTGGAGAGAATTGACTTTCATTTGTATCATTTATTTTCATTTCTGCAAAAATTGACCAAAGAACATTGATGTCACACTTGTTTTGAGAAGCTACATTTAAAATTAGTCACATTATTTTATTTATACATTGGCGTTTTTTAATTTGCAAACTAGAATTTTTCCTTTGACATGGGGGTATCCTTTTGGTGAACTCAAATCACCTTGCATGTTTCTTGCCACAGCATGAGGATACAATACTAATGAACTGCAATAGTATCAAATAGTTAATGCACAGGACTACAAAAAATACTATAGTACTTGCATGTAGATTATTCAAAATGATGTAGTACCAAAAATGCATTATTGAAGACTCATCATCACTAGTATTAGAGATAAGACATGCTTAAGCACATCATTTGTGCATCTTCATATCCCTCTCTATGCCAAATTTAATGCATTTATTAAATTTGCTTCCAATTGTAGTGCCACTAGCACTGCTTAGCAATCAAAACAAACATTCAGTAAAATCATCAGTTTTCATTGAATGCTCAACCTTTTTTCTGATTTTTTCCTTAAAATGCTGATATTTTTATTTTGATTTCTACAATATGCAACTTATAGTATACGCTGTGTTGGTGCACTAATGGTTGAATTGAAAATTGTTGTGGTTTTGAAACTTAGATCTTTTTGTAGAGTGTAGGTTGAAATGATTGCTTGGCATTAGCGTTATGAGAAATTGTAATATGCTGTACTCTTATTATTATTATTTCTACAGGTACTGTGTGCTGCTCTGTTGTTTTTTTATCACTAGAGGTCCAAAACAAACTACATGGGTTTTTCCATGCTGTTTGAATTTTATCTGAAAATTGTGTTGGAAGATGGTTGGGCTTTATGTTGATGGCACAAAGTAAAGTTAGCACAAGAGCAATAATAATGCATACTATCATAAGTGCATTATGATGTATGTATTCAGGAAAGTTAATACATTCTCTTGTGTGCTGTGATGCACAGGTAAAGGCTAGTTAGGGGGAAATTTTGTGAATGTATCAAAAACCAGATGCACTAATGCACTATTGCATGTGTAGTGCATGCGGAGATAGAAATTGCATGAAGGAGTTAATCTGGGTGGATTACTGCAAGAAAACTCTAGTAATTAATTATATCCCATAAAAAGGTAAGTCAGTACTACTAGCTGAAGTAGTTCCTAATATTCTATATTGCAGGTAGAAACTTGTGTAAAATTTTCAATAAAATAGAGAGATTGTGATCACTTTTTATGAACACCAAAAAATTAAATTATTACTTATACTGAAAATTGGGTAACAATATTTAGCACAGCTTTTTGTTAGATCTTGTTCACATACTGTTCTGTTTAAAAATCTCAGAACTAGTATCTGTAGAATTTTGGTCATAAGAGGACATATTGTTTCTTATGAGAGTATTCAAAAGAATCATACTCATTATTTGTTACCAAGAAGCCACTCTCCTCACATCTGCTGCCCTTCACATGGTTTTTCTAACTACAACATTGAAACATTTTATAATGATGATGCTAATTTGACCAATTCTACAATAGTTGTCAATGATGTCTGGTGCTAGTGAGTATTTTTTGACTCTTTTCCAGTGGATATTTCATGCATAGAACTGACAAGCTCTAGTACATTCAGAGTAATGATGTATTCTATTGATACATTCGCAAATACCTATATTATTTACACACATCTTATCCCATTTCATTCATCTTTTAGTGTAATCTTCTTTGGGTATTTTAATAATTTAACATAACTTCAATATCATGTATGCAAAAATGATAGACTAAACAACTCAATTACAAGAACAGCTTCTTGGGTTGTTTCAAGTTTTAGTTATTATGCAGATAATGATGATGAAACTGATCAGATTTATTTTTGAGAGTTATGGCAAATGAAATGTCTCACATATTTACCATTTTTAATTGTTCTAGCTGATCATGGTCTCAAGGTTTAAGGTATAGCTTTATAAAAATAACATGTAACAAAAGTTGAATGAACTTTTTTATCCTGGATATATTTTTTAATTTCTTATCTACTTTAGTGAAAAACATCAACAGCTTTAGTGGCACTGATTTCTGCAAATGATTGATGTTTTTTGTCTCACAGTCCACTTTTCAAATGTTTCCAAACTCTTTTGAATATCACAAAATTTCCCATTTCTGTTCTCTAGTCATAAGACTAAGTATCTATTGCTTTGGACAAGAAGACACAGGCTATCATGTATGCTGTGCAACATGATACTTCAATGATCTAATTTCAATGTGCATGTATAATATTTCATTAAAAGAATACTTACCAGGACAAATGTCAGCCTCCTTCACAATAAGTCAACATTTTGTATTGTTTCTCCACCTGCAATATCCAACCCATTCTGATTTTGATAAAACTTGTTATAACCTAACCATACAGGTCATCCTCTTCAGTTGTTGCTGGTAATCATAATCCAGTATCCATGAATTAAGTTATCACACATTTGAATTCTATTCAATGATTCTTCCACCTAATTTGGAAGTCTTATTACTCAATCCAATGTGGGGGGTATTGTTTCAAATGCTTACATTCAAGACATTCTCCAGTAGCACCATTGCTCACACACACATCCAATCATCCACTATGTAGCTGTCTTTCAAGGTATGGTTTTCATCTGAGAGATTGTTCATTACAACTCAAACACCAACATAATCTTTGCTCATGTGAACAATGCCTTTTGCTGTCGCAGAAAACCTGTAGTTTTTCTGAATAAAAACAAGTGGCTGAAACTGAAAAGTTTCCTCCAAACGATGAACTGGGTTCTTGTCATACAAAAAGAATTTAAACATGTTGGGTTCATCTACTGATTTGTATGTATTTGTGACTCCCTCTAAAATTAATCAATTAGGGGGGCAGAGCATGTCCTCCACATTTGTAATGTATCTAGATCCAACCACAGGAATCCCATTGTATGATATTTTGCTTGATCTGATCAAGCTGGGGTTTTTTTGAACATATCACCAAGACAATCAAAAATCCTTTCTCATTATCTGGTGATCAAAACAAATACACAAACCAACATCTACCTGGTTTGCCTTTTGACATTTCAAGCAATAAAGAACTTGATTGATCCAGTGTTCATAAAATGTTTGCCAGTATTATTGGAATTCAGATGGAGAGCTTTTATTCTATTGTCAGGAATGTTGAATGCCATGTGGAAAATTACCCTTCATATTTTTCAATCAATCCCAATTCATTCAAAGAATTTCAATTTATTTGTTGTCAATAATGTTGTTTGTCATGAGAGATGTGGCCACAATAGATGATATGACAGACTCTTTCATAAAAAAGATTGATGGTGAAGCATCACAGTATAAATCATTTTTGACTTCATACCTTCTGTATCTTAAATCCTACCAAACAGTATCCCAATATGGTTATGGATTGATGGAGTCCACAGCTATCTTGTCCTTCACTGTCACCTTTTCACCCAGATTTAAGATCACATCCCTCTTGTCCCACCCATCAATCATCAATAACAATGAAACAGATACAAACAAAGAGTACTGGGTTAATACCCAAAGCTAAGATTGAATGACCAAAGTTCTGAATGGAGCTGTTTTCAGAAAAAAATACATCTCTAGAAAGTGACAAAAGATAGGAGTGAGCATATTTGCCCTTTTCTCTGAACCCAGATGACACAAGATTATGGTGTTGTATCAGGATCTTAAGTTAATCTTTAAGAGTTTCAAAACATTTAATATTCTTCTTCTTTTTGTCTTGAGGACTAGATTTCTTGCCATATGTCCCTCTTTATGATAATAAGATTCATTGTCCTTTCCAATTAATCCAACAACATCATGAGTTGCTTGAGTATGAGCTGCAACCTTAGATTTTTCTCTGTAAGTTTAAGATTTCCAATCAATCTCATAAAACCATTCCAATGTAGAAAATGGATTTAGTGTTTGACTTGTATGCTTTCCTTCATGGTATTGCTACACCTATCTTGTGAGTCGATGGTGCCTTGTTTGTTTGCAGCATATTGAAGATTGTCATCAGGTTGTTGATGAGGAAAATTTTGTTGATTTTCTTCATCTTGTCAAGCAGTAGCATCCCACCCATTGTTGGTGTTACTTTGGTCAATGCTTTTATATTGATTCAAATATTGAGTCATGTGGACCACATATTTATCAAATCCACAGAGAGAGCACTCCCCAGGAATGCATTGCTCCTTCATGACTTCAAATTTTCCAAATTTAAGATAAGAGAGACATGCAATCCACATTTCATGTTTTGATGGTTTACTTCAAATACCAATGAGCTCATTCAACTGCACTGCAACATGCCACTTTGTATTCTTGCCCCATTTACTTTGTATAATCCGCATGTTCTCCATTGTCATCAACAGAATTAGTGGTATTGCTTTTTAATTCTGTCAGAGGTGTGTTTTTTTCCTCAAACCTTTTCTTTATTGTATTATCATCTAACAATGAAGATAGACATTCATAATCTGAGAAAAATCACTGGAGACCTTTAACAAATGAAGGTATGTGCACTTACTTTTGCAATTGGTGCACAAGAACAATGAGTTTTTGCCATACACCATTTCCCATGGTGTTGGTGTGTGAGTGTGTAATACATTGGGGAATACATTTGAATCCCTTTTATTCTTAATTTTTTTAGCTATCCTTCATTTCATCTTTTAGAAATTTTCTTGACATTTCATCCCAGATCTAACAGCAATTTATTCTGGGAGTATCAACTTTCTGTGTCATTTTCATGCAGTATATTTTTTTGATTTGGAGACACTGAATTAACAGTGCTGTTAAAATATTGAGTGGTGTTTATCAATTCAGATGGCAATATTTTGTCTCTCTGAAAACACTCAAAGTGATCCAATTTGGGCTCCAATTGTTGCATTCTTGCTGTGGAGTGTGATTTGTAGACAGTATTATGAATTCCATGGCTGAAGCAATATGACCAAAGAAATTTTTGTCTTTGATTTCAATATCCCATTTTCTCCTTGGGATCTAGCCCATGAATTTGTTGTACAAGGACTGAATTTTTATGCCCTGCTCTACATACTAGTACTGTCTGTTGTGTCC
>JALLOT010000011.1:0-43310 GCA_036939595.1 Thalassiosira livingstoniorum | reverse complement strand
TGTCCAAGTGTCTCATACCATGGGGCATAAATATGCAACCCCATCACTGCTATCATTTGGTTAAAGCATAAGGTTGAAAAAAAATGTTTGGAAAATTGATAAAAAAAAACAAAAAAATAAAATCATTTCTAATACCACCAATGAAAAACTCCATTTTGAATTTGCTTATGTTCTTCCACATTGATACCACATATTGAAATGCAAAATTCATCATTAATGTGTTTGTTTGCATTGGCTCTTTTTCTCTTTTGTAAGAATATTGTGCTCAAAAATGGGCAATTTCACTAGATCCAATACTACTTCTGCAAAAAATTGTTGCAAAGACAATTTACTTCTTGAACTTTGATATAAGCAAGTTCAAAACACTTTTCTTTGCTCTCAATTTTTTGTTAACTTTTTGAAGTTGATTCCTTTCTCCCACTCATTCTCAAAAAGTGCCTCCTTTTTTGTAATTGTCCCTATTTGTGGATGATTTTTCAAACATTTTCAAGTGATTCAATTCATTCTCACATGACACCAACTTCCAAAGTCCAAAGGCGCATCAATAGGAGGAAGTATTGGATTGAATAGGCAAATATTTGTTCTCTCATGACAACATTTTTTTTTCTAATGCATTATCCCTTTGTACAAATTTCCTGGAAATGTCCCAGAAAAGTCCAGGATATGGGACAACATACAAAGATTTAGTTGGACATGAAGACATTACAAAACATGACCTTGAACTTCAATGAAGGACATGCATCCTTCATGTCCACAATCAGTAATTTTGCTTCCTTAAATGTATGATGGTATACATAGCACTTTTCTATTGATCTTTGGAATGCCAATTGAGGGAAAAATACATGATCAACTCATATTTTCACTTTGATATGTTATTAATTAGTCATGTTCAATGCCATCAACTAGCTAAAAAAGACCCATAGTGAGTCATCAATCATGTGAATTATAATATTATTACTACTTTGTTTTAGGATTTTAAGATGTGATGTGGACATGGACTGGGCATGGACATGGACATGGACATGGACATGGACATGGACATGGACATGGGCATTGTACTTGTCCAAAAGCATTTAACACAAGGACATGTCAAGTTTGGATTTGAGGCATGTCCAGGAAATGTCCCAGACATTTCTCAAAGACATGCCCACGGCCATGACAAAGTATATTGAGGACATGGGACATGGCAAATTTTCCACTAAAATATAACCCCAACATAATTTTCCATCATGGCATGGGCAGATTCAGATGAGTTTTGCACTCCCCCAATAAAACCATTTGCAAAAAAAATATTCTGCTGCTCTTTTCTCAGCCAACTTGTGTGTAATTTATGACAATGGGGTTGGTGTCCTGACAGTGATGGGTGCTAGCAATTTTTCCTTTTTTGACACCAAAGAATAAGGGGGATTGGTAATGAGAAATCACACCCTACACAAATAATACATTCATATCAATTAAAGGTCTTACCAAAGCAAACTGAAATTCAAATGACAAAAAAGGAACATGATTTCAGTACCAAACATGAAGAGCTTGGAAACAAAAGATGTTGGCAAAAAATGTGGGAGGACTGGACATGATGCACAACAATCTTAGCAAAATCAATTACCATTAATGCTATTGCAGATGTTAGGCATCTCATGTTTCTGTACCATATTTTTGTTGCTGTACTTACAGCCTTCAGTAATGTGATAACCAGTGGATGACTCATTTGGTATGGGTCTGCTGGAGTATTTCTATTGTTTTTATTGGAAGCAGGTACATGCTGGTGGCGACAATGGCAGCAAATATTGATTCAATAAGTAAATTAAAACTATGTTCATTTTAGCAAGGGAAAATATTATGATTGTTTCATGTAAGGTCTGGGCTAGACTTTCATCTTTTATCTTGATAAGAATAACTGGCTTATTTACTGCACTCTATCAATCATTAAAAACACACCATTTTCATCATAAATATATTACTGTTTCTTATTAAGTTATCAAAATCATAGATTATAATCTCCCCGAAATGATCTAAAAAGATTAATACTCCCATCATTGTTAAAATTTCAAAACTGTGAGCAGATCATTTTTTGTATCTCAAATATTAGCTGAAATGTGATGTTGCTGGTAGGATGACCATGCACAATGTATTTCTTTCCTCTATTCACAATTAGTGAAATATTTGTAAAAGTTTTCCAGAAGTAGTATTTCTTTAAAAGAAAGAGAAGGTGGAAAAGCATATCAATATGAAACCTGATATCATTTTTGGGGTGTGAAATGGTGGAGAAATTTCAACAATTTTGCCGTTTCTTTGTATTGGTTCAGTGAGTCATTTGATTCACCTTCTGCAACTTGTAAAGAATATCTCACTTGAATCCAGGCTTTGCTACTCTCACCTTGTTTTACCTCAAAGTTTGTCTTGGAACTCAAAGAACACTTCCAACATGAGCTGGGCTTCTGACACTTATAACTCAATCTAAGTACTTTGAAGAAGTGAATTGAATGATGTGAAGAGCTGGTAAATGTACATAAATGAGAAGATTTGAGCCATTTTTACATCCAAAAAGCAAGATTTATCTTATTTTTTAAAAAATGTATGATTATATTTGCACTTTAAATTACTGTATTCCATAGAAAAAGAAAAATATTATCAATGCATAACTACAAATCAATCAAGATATTCTTGCAGAAAGGCAAATCAATTAACTATTCCTGCTGTATTACTTTTTCACATAGATTCAAAATTATCTCAATATGAGATGTTAATGTGGTCTTGAGTTTATTGCATCTGACATCATGCAGTTTTTGCTATTGGTGGGTACATTTAGGTACTTTCAAAATATGCCCTAGAAAGATATTTCTTGACAAAATCTAATGCAAATCCTGTACAAATCATCAATCACAAAGATGTGTGAGTATATCAACAAAAATGACATTTGTAGTATTGGTGTGGGTGTATTCTCTAGTAACTCTAAGATTTCATGAATGTACTCAACATCTACATTGTAGTAAAAAGTGGTAGGTTCATTTTCTAAATTTTCACTGACATCATATTTTGTGTCATCTCCACCTGCAAAATCTTGTTTTTTATCTATGCATTTATCACAGAATTCATCTCTGCTGACACATTATCTGCTGCTTCCAACATCTCCAAGGCTCTTTACTTCCCTACTGTTGATTTCTCTAATGCATCTGACTTCTCCACTGCTGACTACTTCTTCATTGCTGATAACTTCTCCACTGCTGCCAATTTCTCCACCATCTGACACATTCTTGTTGTCTTCAATCCCTCCACTAATGCCAACTTCTTCCATGTTGCTGTTGCTGGCTTTCATGACATCATCAACTTCTCCCCTAACACCAACATCCATCATTTCCACTGACACCAACTTTTCCACTGGTACCAACTTCAATGCTTCTGATAGCTTCTCTACAGGCACCAACTTCTCCACTGCCATTACCTTTTTCTCTAACTGGTGAGATAATGTGATATGAGGTCAGTAGATTTGTGTTCTTTTTATTTGAATAACTTTGTAGATGGATTCAGCAAGTACAAAGAAACATGAGTTTCTAAAGATTGCATTGATAGCGTAAGATGATATTTTATCTTAGTCTCTTGTGGTGGATTTATTAGTAGGAATAAATGATCCCCTTTGTACACAGTTGGCTATGATGATAGCTTTTCTATTTAAAGTTTCTGCTCTTCACTATTCTTTGCTGAATTTGACTTTCTTGTCATTGTTATGAGTTAATTCATTTAATATATATGGGATGTCAATGATATGCATTGAGGTATTTTTGTCCAAGATGTGTAATTATGGTATTGATGGTGTAAAATGAAGATGACTGTAGTATATAGTATGGTGTGTTTTGCATATTTTTTTAGATGATCTATTTTGTTCTCAGATAATCAAGAATTTTATTGGGATTAAGCTTAAGTAAAAGTTGAATAAAATAATAATCTCTTTTTCATATCTCAACAATTGCTGACACTGGAACCAATTTTTATGTGTTTCAGCTATTTTGAAGTAGTAGTAATATTATAATATGATAGCCTAATTTATCCCCACTTGGTTGCATGATTATTTAAATGTTGCATTTAAAAAATGTTTGGAGCATTCAGAAAAATATACATTAGTATTATACCATGAGCTGAGTATTTTATCTCCGCTGTACAAAACTTCTGGTTTTGATGGCTATCTACCTTGTACTTACCCTAGTATAAGTGTTTCCAAGCTTTCACAAAAAAAACTACCTTTCATCTCATTTTCTGAGATTTGAAACTCCTGATCAGAAAAATTCTAGCCAAAACTAAACTATAATTATATTCTTTTGTGATGACAGTTGAACCAATACTCACAATGATAAACACAAATAATTTTACAATATATTCCTCTACACCCTGACTTTTAGGTACTGTATAAAAGTTCCTAAAATTGAAATTTTACTAGTAGCTGCTAGTAAAAATACAAAATTCTATTTTGCATGAAAATACTTGTTTCATTCAATTCAAATTAAAACTGACTGGGGATATATTAGTTAAGACACTAAACTCAATTACTAATGGGTCATATTATGGCTGAGGGTCACAGTTATGTTACAATTAGCATTATTCTAGTGTAGGTGGAAGAAAATATAGAAACAAAAATAAAGTGCTATTGAAGATTAGAAAAGAGGTTCATCTGCTATTTTGTTATGATAAGATTTAATGCGTTAATGATATTGAAACTAACGTTCCTAATCAGAGGAAGAATCTTTTCATTTCTGTTGCCAAATAATCAATAGTGGGGTATTCATCATTACCATCATCATTGTTCATGTTGTTGTTGTTGTTGATGATGACAACACTATCATCTATGATCACTTTGTTAGCTATGGCTTCTGACGGCTCTGTTGGAAGCCATGGCCACACATTTTCAACACAACAATTAATCTGTTCAATGAGAGTAGGAGTAATAATTGTAGTACAAGAGTTTGATTGGTCTAGGACCTTCCAGTAGGAGTGAGATTGAAGTCTCCTAAAAATGAAGATTTGTTAATACTCCCTCTATCCTGCAAAAATTGAGGAATATGAGAAATTGAAAAGATTAAGCTCAATTTTTATCCTACAGATTCCTTACTCTGCATATTGGATTATATTCCTCCTTACCTTTCCAATGATGTATGACACTCTAGGGGTGTCTTCATGTCTCCAAGGCCTAAATCCTAAATGGCACATGAAAATGGCATCACCACCATGATGGTGACAAAAGTTGCATGTTTGGAATGGTGACAATGCTGCCACTGGCCAAATAGACAACAAGCTTTGACCTTATCCAACATATCATGAACTCTGTTATGTTGGGAATGGTAAATCACTTGTTTGTTTTGACTCCATGGTCAGGCAAATGTGGTGGCAGATGGGGATCTGTAGTGCTGTTGTATCAAGTTGTATGCAGCCAGCACTAGGCCAATTGCCATTGTTTAAAGCCTAGACTCCACAGAGAATTCATAAGGTCAACAGCTATGGGTCATGATTCTATTGTTTTGGCCATTAAGGTATTCAATTTTGATATGGCTTTTGCCATGGTGGAGAAGTCTGTCTGCTTATCCCATGGTGGGCACATTGAGGGAAGCCATCAAGCACCACCTGTAGATTCAACAATAGGAGCTGGTACTGAAAATGACCATTTTTTGCAGGACAAAAAACAGCAATTTGACAATTATATGTGGAAAAGCCAGAGGGAGTACAATAAAAATATTATCACATGATTTTCAGTTGTGGATTCTTTTTTTTTCTGGAAGTTTTTTTTTCTTCCATTTTTGGAAGGATTTTTCCCCCTTCTGGGGCGTTCTTTTTTTAATTGTTTTCATTCCTTCCAGCTCCTCCCAGCTCCTTCCAGTTCTTTCATCAATAATCCATCCAAAAACCAAACATCCTTCCACTTCATACATATTTTCTACGTCCTGAGGATGAACCTACTTACTACATACTATTAAGTACTACAAGTGGCATTGTGTCTCTATTGTGTTACAATAGTTTACAATAGAGTACGAATTTTGTAGGTACCATACTCCATACTTAGATACATGCTACTTGCTGGTACTTATCTCTAGAGCAGTATCATACCAATTCCTATTTACAACTTTATGGACAATGTCCAATGCAATTCCACAATGGCCGATGGAGCTCCCCACCATGACAAAAGCTGCAGTGGAAATGGAGGCCATAAATGTAATTATTTTGAAATCGACCACCTTAGCTGTCAGCTGTCAATTTCATTATTATTAAAATGTATTAGTTCTTTAAACAACAGTGCTAGGCTCAGCAATGGCCAAAAAGAACACATATCAAAAGAGGCTTTGGCCAGTGCCATGGTGCCACAATTATGTCTATTACAAATGCCCATTGGACATTTCTGACAAAAACATCACATGGTGTGCCGGATACAGTCAAAGGATGTTGTTTGATTTGTTGGTTCAGTTGCGGTGGCAGAGGCGTTGCAGCTGCCAGTGCGCAACATTTGCCACCTCAATGGTGGTGATGCCATTTGCATAATTGTAGTTGTAGGTCGCAGAAAAAAATGCTTACATGTGGATGGACCTAAAAAATTTCATTTTTTGGTGGAAGGATTTTTCAGATTTTGGAAGTTTTTTTTCTTCTTGAAGGAACTGGAAGGATCCAGAAGGATCTGGAGGGGGGGAATTCCAGCTGGAAGGTTTTTTCATTCTGGAAGGGTTTTTTCCTTCCAAAAACCAAAAACCCTTTCACTAAATTCAAAAATCCTTCCACACTCAGTCACGTGAACAAAACATGCTCAAATTAAACGGTTCGAAAATACTTTTTCGCCACTTAATTTACGTGATTTACACAACATAGAAAAGATTAAATGTCACGGATATAGCGTGATCTATGATTCTTGCTGGATCTTGAATCTTGCGAACACTTCTTAGTAAGTACGAGTAAGTAAGTAAGTACGAGTACAGTAGTATTGTATTGTACTTAGTACTGAGCACTTGCTCCAAGCTCCATTCCAAGTGATCAGCCATGGCATCCGACTTCGACCGAATCACATATTTTGCACGAGAGCTGCATCCTTTAGAGCCTTACAATGGAACCCCTTACATCCCCATTCCCTATGTAGCAACAGAAAATGTGCAGCGACAGCACAATCTGCCACGATTCGGACATACAAATGATTTCTCCGTTCTGTTGGATGGGGTATTTGGGGAAACCAATGAGGGTGGACATAGCGTCGAGGATTACATTGTTGGGTAAGGTTGGGTACGCTTGTCTTTGCCAAGTTTTTGAGGCGTTGCTTTCTGATATTTGCTGCCGATAACTTGGTTGCTTGTTGTACTTATTTATTTTGAGTAAAAGTTTGGAATCGACTCCATACTCCATCCCATTTAATTTTGTGCCTAAGTTTCCGCTTTCCGCCCGTCGCCCTCATTGAAACAATCTTTCTACTGATTTCGAAGCGTGATTGCGGTAGCCATACTTATCTTCTGCGTCACTTTCGTATGGTTCATGGTCATTGTAGGTCTCAAAATTGCGGGCCAGGAACGTGTCGGGTTCCTTGCCGGAAGATTGCGCAGACCGCCTCCAAAAAATATAAGCTTCCGAACATTACCCGAAATTGAGGAGGAACAAATCATCGACGAAAGTGAAAATCAAATGGGCCTAGAGAATGCACCTGTTGCCATCCCGCTGATCACAGGAAGTCGCCTTGACAGTGAGAACGAGCAGACCCGCGCAGAGGAAAAGTTTAACAAAAAGGTGACTTCCGTTCGGTGGGTATTTGCTTTGAGCGGGATAATCGTCATCATTGGTGCATGTTTATTTTACGGGCAAGGAGTGTCGGCTTTCCGCAACTCTTTGAAAGAAATTTACAAGGGCCTTGATGTAAGTTTCCCCCCAGATTTACAATTCACAGTGAGAAAGATTTTTGAGACATTCATCGTTGTCATCTTGGCTCTGTTAATTTATCTATCCAGCTAGTGCAAGAAACGTGCTACAAAGCAATAAATCTCACCGATGCTTTGATTGGATATCAAAATCAACTTGAAAGTAGTCTAAACGATACTCGTCGCGCATTTGGTTACGGCATAGTGGTTTGCAATGCTACAATCCCTGCAGCTGAGGAAATCAACGAAGACTTCAAACAAATCGTTGCTGGTGTTGGTGAAATGCATGATACTATCTACAATGGCCTGGTCTCATTTGAAGAGGACTTGATGCAAATCATTTCTTATACAGAACATATTCAAACCCAACTGGATTCGGCAAATATTTTTTTTTACATAATGACAGCACTCAGTACGATTGAATTCACCCTCATCATTTGTATGCTTGCTGGGACGTATTTTGCTGCCAAAGAAGTGTCGAACTGTTTCACAAAGTTCATTACGAATGCTGTCATATTGCCCATATTTATTTTGTTTATGATATTGTCGTGGGTGTTTTCGACATTGTTCCTTGTGACATCGTTGGTTAGCTCGGACTTTTGCATCGATCCAGATGCTTATGTGGAAGAGATCCTTCGCAAATACGAAGATCAATTTGGATCTACTCTGTTCGATATTATTATTTATTACATTTCGGTGAGTTCGTTTGATTGGGCTAAGTTTTCTTTACAAATCACTGGGCTCGATGACAACATTGAGATGTTGTGTGTTTTTTTTCCCTCAGGGTTGTCAAACAATACCTTCTGGCAATGAATTACAGCAGTTATCTGGAACGATTAGAGAAGTTTCCGGCGCTGTTCATAACGTGTCTGAGGTAGTAGCTAATCAAACCATTGAACACATTGAGGAAATATGCGGTGTGGACTACTTTGCAGCAGCTGCCCTTCAGACAGGTGCAGAGATTTTGCACAACGCTACTCATGCAGTCGACCATGCACTCAATAGTGTCAGAGAAATACTGTCTTGTGGATCGTTCAACCCAATTTATACGTCATTTGTTCATGATGGTAAGTGCAACTGTCATTAAATTCGCAAAGTGTCCGTTGTTTTTCAATATCTTTCAATATTTTTTCTGTTGTCTGAAGTGTGATATCCTTTTCTTATCATCTTAGCATTTTGCATTCAAGGTGTAGATGGTCTTTCGTGGATTTATTCCATGTCTCTCATAGTCGCTGTTTTTTGCATGATGATGCTTATGTTTCGAGCTGCACTTCATCCCGTGCAAGACTCTTAAACTCCGAAAGAGTAGGTTTTCCCGAGTAGATTTTTCGAAATTGTGTGTTTAATAAAGCAATTGATCCTTACTTCGGTGTGACAGGAGCAGGAGGTTAAATGTGTACTGTCTTTGGAACCCCCACAATGAAACCCAACATATCTTATTTGAGCCTGATAAAAGACGAGCCACTGTTTTGGACTGCGAGAACATTATTTGATGACGTTTTATTACTGTGGGTTTCGTTTTTTGAAAGGTATTGTAGATAACATGAGCATCTAACGTACCACATCTCATTGGCAGTTCATTTGTTGCTTCAATAGATAGTGTTAGATAGTTAATAATGCAATGTTTGGTAAATAATAGTGAAGATTTCACACAATGGATGATAAATGGTCGACTCCACGTAGTTGGTTTAATCAAAAGAAATTAGTTGATCAGCAGTTTTGAAGTTTTTGACATATGCAATGTACTTATCGATATCTCAAGTCATCTCACTTTCAAGTTTCCTCATATAATCTCCCTTCTTCATCTTCCATTCTCTCACTTTGAGACCATAAACTCTGAGCAGTATAGACTCTATTTTCAAAATTCTAATGTCTTTCACCGTACAGTTCTTCATCTCAAGTTTCTCAGGAGCAAAGGGAGCCTTTTCCAAAAACACAGCCTCTTCATCCTCCTTCTTCTTTGTTGTGCCCCGCTGCTCAAGCTTGTTGATTTTAGATAATGCTGTGATAATGCTGTGGCCATTTGCAGATCATCCTTCATCCACTTGATATTTTTCTCAGAGCTCATCACTGCTGAGTGACTAACAACATTCCCCACATAGTTCAATTTCATCTGCGCAACTTTCTACTTAGGGGATCAGTTTAAACTCCAATATCAATCCTGCTTCTCCCTGTCTCAATTAGAACAATGTAATTCACCCAACAAAAAGGTCAGATGGCTAACCATCTTCAATTTCTGAAAGCAAACAAAATGAAGCTGTGCTACATTTCAAAGCACAGTCATGGAACATCCCCCTTGGAAATTCTGGCTAAAATGGTGAAACCTTACCTTTACCTTCACTGTAATGAAAAAATGCAGCAGCAGCAAGAGACAGAGACATGGAATTATTCAAACCTTGCTCTGAAGCATATGCACTATGTACACTTACTGGTATTGCAGATACAATGCTCACAAAAATTTCCCTCTTGAACATTTTACAACATTCAAATTTGTCGTTTCTGGGCAAGCAGGTTTAGGTGAGTTTGCATCAAGTTGAAAGCCTACTGAAATCAATTAATGCCCATAAAATATGTATTGAAATTTTGATTACAAGAATCATTAATATTATTGAAGCAAAACATATTTTTGTGTGTCTGGGGATAAATATTTCACTTTTTACCTTGGGAGAAAGGATAACAATCTGGCTTGCTAGAGATGGTGAATCTTCATAATTATTTAGTAACAGTTATAAAGTCTCTACCTCATTACAATGGCAGCAACAAAAACATCAATGTTCAGGAGCTAGTTGAAATACTATTTGTGTAGTCTTTTAATTTTTTGGATGCATGAACCCATCATATACATAGATACCAACATGGTCAATTGTATAATTTTTCACAAGAATGTGAGTGCAAACAAGATCAGACTTGAATGTACAGAGATCATCATTAAATATTTATTCACTTAAGTATGTCCCATGTACCAGTTCCAGATTTCTATGATGGATTGTACACAACTTTTTGTTTGTATTGAGGGAAGTAAAAAGCAAGTATGTACCTAAGTAACTAGTATTGTACTCATTTGGTATGCAACAGTTTTCAGTCCACAATGGACTTGAAAATCATCTAGGACTATTTGGGGTTGGTCTATCCCTTGAGAAGGGCCACAAGTTGTAGGGTTGGACAACTGGAAGGTTGTTACATAAGTGTCCGCGTGTGTTAGAAAAAAACAGTAAAAGCATTTGGGGCACCTTTAGTTTTTTCTTTTTTCTCACTTGAGCAGACACAAATGGAACCGCATGTAACTGTGAGTGGTTTTATACAAACCTCTCTGGTTTGGAACTCATGCAAAGCACTCGTTCCTAACCAGAAAGGTGTGACTGGAACACCCTCTCCAGTCAACAGTGCGGTTACATCTAGTGTATGGATCACAACCAGCCCAAAAAAATGTAGTTAACCTCATTTTAGTTGGATGGGTGGGATCCTAACCACCCACCTCAAAGAATAATTGGAACCCTATGGTTTATCCTTGTCAAAAATTTAAAGATAACAGTTTTTATGTTGAAGTGCTTTAATAGCTCCTAAAGCTTAATCCAAAGCTTAGAGAGTGAGGGGATGGGGGTCAGTAGTTTGGTGATTGATAATAGGGTGTAAAAAATGGTGGATAATTTTGTTGCAATCATGGTCATAGTGATAATTTCCAGTACAGATTCAAAATAAGACTTTTTCCCTTACTCAATTGTTTGTTTGTTTTTCTTGATTGGTGATCAATACAATTGTACATAATCACTTAATTATAAAATTGATAGATGCATAGTGATGATTGACAATGGAATTGTTATGGTGTTTGTGCAGGAAACAGGAAATCATACAATGATTGTTGGTGAATCTTTGTTGGTTTTCTGATAATGTCTGATTATTGGAACTCATCTGAAAAATATATGGAACTCATTCTTTGGATCTCCAGAATACACATTGGATGCATTATTTTTCAACAGACAAGATAGTTTGAAGGATTTTTTTATAAGCTAGTATTGTCAGTTGTATTTTAATACTGCTACTACTCTTTGGATTTGGATATCTTTATTGTGATGTTGTGGTAAGTATTCCATTTTTTCTTTTATGTTAACATTCAGAAAATGCCACAAACAAATATTATTTCATTATATACAGCACAAGTATTGTTTTGATGTCACGTCTTAGACTTTTCCAAAAAACAAGTGCTTTGTGACAATACCATGTCAACACTCAATACATTTGACTGTAATGTTTATACTGGTGTAAAAAAATAATGAAGTTGTGAATAATTCATCTACCAATTCCTTTGTGACTTCCTATTTATCACACACAAAAATGAGATTGCATTTGAAATATTTTTTGATGTCATTTTACCTACAAAAAAATTGAAATTCTTGTCTGACAAATGTTTTCCTAAATTCAAAAAAATTGTTGTTAAAATTTGAATTCAAAATATATTTATGTATTTGTCCCTGATTTGTTCAAAGTCTAAAGTTAGTCAATAAATGCATTATGTCCCAGAAAGTTGGATAGAAACAATCATGTGTTTTGCTTCCAATTTTATCATACAATATCTGTGATAAGTTGTAATCTTTCCTGTAATATCTCATGAGAGAAGATTCTGTGATTTTCATTGATAATTATGATCAATTGCAAATAGTTAACTTCACAGTGAATCAATATATTATAAATAGAAAGTTAAATTCATAACAAAAATGATTATTCCATTTGCACAATTTTATATCACTCCATCATTTTTCTTTAAATAGCCTAAGTTTGTCATTAAGTTTATTCTTGGAATATTTGCTTTCTACCTACACCTACATCAATATGACCTTATGAAAAAAAATATTCCAAACTGTTCAATAGAGATGCAGATGGGTTTGACATAACCTGCTCAGGGAAGATCCAGACATAGATTTTTACCTTGTGATTGGGACATTTCCTTGTACCCATCCCAAAGGGACTAGTCTTTTCAGGGACAAATGTAACCAGCTAGCAACTATCCCTGATGACTAACCATCACTGTTTTGTGTACTTGTATCCTTTTTCTCTCATAGAAAGTGTAGTGAATCATATTCATCTCCTTCATTTTATGGCAGCAGTGATGAGTGGTGAATTTTATATACTCAATATCTAAACTGTAAAAATAATTTGTAACTAATAATACTAAATCAAACACCATGATTCTATTCTACAGGCACTGAATATTTTTAGCATAACCCAATTCATCAAAATATTTGAATAGAATTGTGTATTTGCTTCTGAAATACAACACAGTAGCATTTACTTAGATAGTGTTCAGTTTGAATGATATTACTATCTTTGTTACTTGATGTATTTTATCATTATGAAATTCCTGCTTTTCAGAAAAAATTATTTTTAGTATATTTTAAACTCTTGTAAAATCCTAAAAATTCTTTGTTATGATGTACAGTATTATTCCAATTAATTTTTTTGAAATGATAATTTGTTTAAGACTGTGAACTGTGAGTATGATCTCAATTTGATATCTAATCCAAAGACAATGGCTAATGGCTGCATATTGGTTTTTGCTTGTGTTGATCATGTTTAAGAGTCTTTTGATCTTTTCATTTGATCGATCCTTCCATTAAAAATAAAAAGCAACAATAATTGTGTGTTCTACCAAGACTTGAAGCATACTAATAAAAAGTTTCTCATGGTAAGTATGATTTGCCTACACCTAGACATATGTCATCTTGTACCATATCATATATCTTCTTGAATAAATTTGAAATAAATCAAACCTTTTATATGATTGCAAACGCTATTTTTTGTGCAATTTATTGTAGCTAGTGAATTGAACTTTTACAAACCCAGACAAGAGCACAATTCATGACTAAAGAATAAACTTCCATCAAAATGAAAATAATATTTCTGCCACTAATATTATGTTTCATGCTTATGTATTCAATAAGAATTGTGTTTTTTGAGGGATGGAAAGAAAAAAAAACAGTTGTGTCCAAAATATCACATTATTGATGAGATATTTCAGTACTGAATTTTACTTGATATATGCAAAACTGCTTCATTCTCTTTTTCAGTCTCAGAGAATACCTAAAATTTGTTTTGGAGAAATTTTCATCATATAAAATCATTTATTAAACTAAACACTTGACATTGTTATTTGTTATGATCATCTGGTTTTGTAGTCATGATTTTTTTTGAACTGATAATCTTCATCAATTTCATATGAAATGGAGAAGATTGGCAAATCTTTTAGTCTAATAACAATGTTAGGAATAGTCCTGATAGGCTTCAATATATTTTGGCAATCTTATCTGATTGTTGGCAATTAGGTGGCTCCCAAAAATACTTTATTTTGAACTACTTTTAAGTTTGCCTAAGTCAGAACTTTGACAGTCAATAAATGAATCCTCTAGTTGCCTCAGTCAGAGATAAAGTATACATTTGACGTTCATTGGATGGAAATATTGTGTTAAGAGCAGAACCCACAATTTCTTGCTGGATCAGGATGGTAATGTTCTAATCCTACATCACCTTGTGTAGAGGAGTGTGGTGTGCACTAAAATAGTGGCTGGGTGTGTTACTCCTAATGCTGCTGTTATAGTGACACAAAATGTTAGATATGATTCTACTTTGGATGTTTCAGTGCCAATATCCTTATTTTTTTGTTGATCCCCAAAAGCACCACTCAGGGGACATTATTCTGGTTATGATGCATTACAGCATGTATTTGTTGGGAATGATACATGTGTGCCAAAACTGGAATGTTTTCTTTTCAACATTTAACAACATGGTCTACATTAGATTACCCTTGAGCGTGAATTGAGTCTGGTGAGAATGTGATTGTTTCCATTGTCATAAAAAAATGAACCTGTTAGATGATGGTAATATCAACTACAATTAAAGCTGTCTCTGCATACAATGTGGTGAGACTGGGTATTTAGGAAAAACATATGAAAGCTGTACATTGATTCTCAAGAATGCAGCCAATGACAACAGCCACTGACCTGAACCAATGATGAATAAACAAATAAATAGTAGATAACATTGGCAGTGCCACTGTGTTTTGTTTTGGGGCTTTTGCAGACACTACAGTCCCCACTGTCACAATGGAACCAAGGACGTCACCGTATGCACTATGCAGGTGAAGTCCACAAGAGCTTTGGCTGGGGAGGGGCAAAGATGCCACAGTGAACATCAGCAAAAAAGTTGATTTGCTAATATTTGTGGGAAGGCCCTCAAAAATAGAGGGTGCCAGAGATATTATCAAATAGAAATTTCCACTCTATCTCCACTACTATTTTGAGCACTTTTTTATTTTCTATCTGTGCCATCACACCTCATGGGTGATGAAGAAATATTTCGTTTAGTTGATCAGAATTCTTTTGTAGGGGAAGAAAAATGCAATCGAACTTGATCTGAGTCTCTCTGAATACCACTCAGACCCTATTCAATCAAATGTGTTGTGAATCGATAAAGGAAAGAAACTCAATATGATGACAGTCACTCAAAGCAATACTTCGAATGCTCTCTACTGATTTGTTGTAGAAGAGAAAACATATTTAGCAAACAAGAAATGATGAAAACTCTTTATCGAACTACCAGGCGCAACGTTCTCTGACTATTGCGATTTGTCCAAAATTTATCAACCAAGGTAACATCGAGATACACTTCAAAATATCCAAAGTTGTTAGAATAGGCACCGCCAGTACTTATAACAAGATCATACTCGCCAGGAAGGACGTATATAGCCTCCACATAATCCGCGAGATTTTTGTTGTAGGTTTCATGATTCCCCAATATTACTTGATAATCATGCCATAGCTCCCAACTTATTTCTTCTCCCCAGACTGGACTTTTGAAATAAATCTCAAGTAAACGATGCTGTTTCTCTTGGAATGGGATTGAAAAGACAAGGGAGTAAAGGTAGGCATCCTTCCACTTTTCAAAAATATTGATAGTATTTCTCGGGTATTCCCCAGAAAATTGATTGATTGTCAAAAGATTGAAGTCTCCTCCATCAATGTTGTGAAGAACGAATTTGTAGTCGCCCGTTGTAAGATATTTTGAATCGTGATAGGAATAATCATCAGTGAGATCGACAAAATTAGAAAATTCCACTTTGTCCTTTTGATACACTCTCCAAAATGGATAATCAGAAAACCACCCAATGGAAGGGGTTACCTCAACCTCCAGTAGGTATAACTCGTTGGGATTGAATGGAATCGGAAAGGTTGTTGCATCGTGTACACCGAAATCATGTACTTTTCGAATTACCAAAAGTTCTTCCATTTCGTTGGAGGTCAGTTTCAGGTTGAACCCTTCATTGTTTTGATGGTATATTCCGTCTCCGCGGTAGTCCTCGATTGAAAACGTATACGTAGCAGCAGGGAGGCAAGAATCGTATTGAAAAAGTTCATTGTTCTCAAACACCATCTTACTGAATAGAGTGAACTCGTTGCTTGGTCTGTAGGATTGTTTGGCTGTGACATTGATGATCTGAATAGATGTTTCACTTGCATATGTATCAGTGATTATTTCCAAGCTCATATTGTAGCAAGAAGGCTCAGTGTCCTCCTTTGGGGAGGAAGAATCCACCTCATCACCAGACACATCTCCAAACTCATTACCTGGGTATCCAGCCGAATTGACATTGTCGTTCACTTCGTTTTCAAATTGATCAGATGGATCGATGGATACAGTCTCCTGTGTTGACACTGTAGATGCTGTAGTAATTACTGGGTAGTTTGGAACAGCAGTTGAAGATACGTTTGGAACGTCTGCATTGCCATTCACTTCGTCTCCCAGATTGGTGTGCTCTATTTCATTTCCTTCTGCTTCCAAAACTTGTCCGGTCGAGTCGACACTTTCAGCATCACCAGTAGTATCACTAGCAGAATCCAAAGCTGAAGGGTTTTCGTTCCTTGACGAAGCCATAGAAGAAGTCACTTCTTCGTTGGTTGATGACCCGCTCAATCCCAAAGCAATACCCAGCGAAAGCCCAATGGCCACTATCAACAGCACACTCAAAATTATATACATTGCTCTTGTACTATGTTTTCTCGTACGACGGTCCAATTCTTCGAGTTGTTCGTCCCGTTCCTCCGTTTCAGGATTTGATATGGTGGATCCAAATACCTCCATGGGAGTAGGACCACCACTTGCATTTAAATCTCTTTCTTCATCGCTGGCCAAATGGTTCTCTTCGGGATCATACACTTTTGTATTGGTTTCGTATTCCATTTTTTGTCGTTCCTTTTCTTGTAACTTTTGTTCGTATTGGTCATATTCGGCAGAGGCGGGGTCGATCGAAACGGCACCTACAAACACCGGTGCTTGTCGGTGTGTTTGTTCCGAAGTTTGGACATCGAATGAAGCTGGATTTGACCCAATATGAGTTTGTGAAGGTAGGTCTCTTTGTGGGTCGTCATTTGCTGTAATATTATTGCATCGTATCTGTCCCATGGAAATACCATCTTGATCCACATTGCCGGGGATTCTATTGCTTTCCACCTCCTGATCACTTTCTCTTCCCAGCGTCTGAGTTGAACAGTGCTGTGGCCGCATTTGGCCAAAGTCGTTGGTTTCACCACTCGCGACGGAATCACATCCTTCAAGATGATCATTACTTCCAACAACGTCAAATTTTCCAATTGTACCGGCACTCTGTTGAACAATTCTTGAGTGAGGAAGTTGGGATTGGCGTGACATCTTTACGACCAGGGGACGGTTTATTTTTATGTTGTGATCACAGGTGAACCCAAACCATCCATGCAATTTGTGGGTTTCAAAAACACCCTCGGTTCTGCTCGGTTGCAAAAAAAACCTGAAAAAACTGAAAAAAATAAAAAATGGTGGGAATCTTACTGGAATCTTACGAAATTCCGGGACTAAAATAGTGTAGCCTGGAGGGAAAACATTGGCGATACAACAAAAACTTAAAATTTGAAATTTGAAATTAGCATCCTTTAGGAGTACTTTACCATTCAAAACGCAGCAGCTGCAATCTTTTATTATGTTTTCTAAACATCACAAAATTATGATTAATATGTAACACAAAATTATGTAGAATACTCATAAAGAATGGCAGATTCTTTTACCCTCATTCTCTTTGGAGAATATCTTTTCCATCCAGGACGTCTTCTTCTACTTGGGTAAGGAGTAAATTTTTCAAGTTATTTGAAAAAGTGAACCTTGAGCCAGCTTGTGAGATCATAAGATGCACCATTGTTGAGCTCGTGGCATTTCTTGATAGAACAACATTGATCCCGGAGACTACTCTGCAAAGGCCTTGCACAAAGTATTTGTTTGGATCATTTGGATCAAAACTTTGTGCCTCGTAAGTCTGCCTCCAAGTTCTCCTTGCAAATTGAACCCCAACTCCTTGCCGCAACCTTTTGTCCTCCTTGTTTTTGTAGATTTTGAAACATGCAATGTTGAGTACAATGTACGACTAGTACTTCCAATTGACACAAAAGTGTTTCATACAAAAAACTGGGTTGATCAAAGTTCCACTTCTATTTGCTGGCTGATTACCACTGGTATCTACTTCATTTGCATTTCCAATTGAGCAACTTTTACCAGGAGATCTTCCATCATCACTATATGCTGTCCGGAGGGAAAATTGGCAATACAATAATAATTTGAATCATTCAGGATTGTAGTTTATCTTAGTTAATGTAATCAACCTACTTTATAAGATGGATAGTGCAAAAAATCATTAAATATTCAATGGTAACTGTTGATATTTTACTTTTTCACTCAAAGTATTAACAAAAATAATGTCCCAAAATTTGATGAGAAAGACTTCATATCTAGGGGTCAAAATATTTTTTGGAGGGAAGTGCCCTTTAGCTGTAACTATGTATGCTTTTATTGTAGTCAAATCCTAAAAAAAATCTGGCATGTCTTGCCCACTGCCCCCTAGATGGCAAGGCTTATTTTTTGGACACCATCATTTCAGTTGCACCTTTCCATTTTGGAAGCATTCTCTCACACATGCATAAACACAGTAAGGTGTGGCTAAAAATTTGACTCAAGTCAATGGCAAGGTTACTTAAAGAAACAATAAAGAATCCAAAATGCTACCATACTATGCAGTTACAATGAAGAATCATACAAAGTACATAAAAATAACCTCTGAAGAAGTTAACAACCAAGTATCCAAGTCAAATATTTTTTCTCAGTATAATTACAGCTAACTTTTCTCCAGCCACCAAAAGGTTTGTCAAAAATGGTAAATTCAGCCAGCAGTGCATAGAGATAAAATAGATTAAAAATTAAAAGAAATTCAGGAGACACAGTTTCTTCCTTCTAAATTACAATAAAATTATTATCTGTTGTGAATGCTATAAAATCATGTAAGTTCACAAGATAATAGGAAAAAATCAGACATTGGAAAAAACATATTGAATCAATATTTACCAAAGTTTTGTTCTAACACTATCAATCATGCACATTATTTGATCAGATAATAATGATTTTCAAACCAAATAACATTTGAGTTGATTGTTTGTAGGACATAAATTGCTATCATGACACCAGGGCAAGAGCCATACAGGCATTTTCACATACTTGCTTCATTTAAAGAAAGTACATAGTATCCCCTAAATTTGCTAATGCACATACGAAATCATACCCATTTATTTATTTCTAGTACTGCAAAATGTTGATTCTGATTTCAGGCTAGACTCAATTTTATACATACTTTATTCTGCAACCATTCAGCCATTTTTCAAAAAAAGTGGATGTATATGAAGCATAGATTATGTAGAATCTGATGTGGTGTATGGTGTTTGGGTTTGAAATAATGATTTAATTGAAAATATGAAGAGTTTGAAAAGTAATTTGAAAAAAATATTTCAATGCAACTGTAAGTTTTTAAGGTATTTTACCGTGCTCTACTTTTTTAGCATATTCCAGTTTCTTCTAATTTCTTTGTACCTGTAATATGTAGTCTTGAGCATCAGAAAAGCAAGTAATGATCTGCAGATGAAATGCTGAGAAAAGTAACCAGAAAAGTGTGAAACAGGTATAAAATTGAGATTCAACCTCAAAATACCATATGCACCATAATTTATTTATGATTTTTGTTGTATGCAAGGCTGTGTCTGAGAACCAATATTATTTTACATTAAAAAATCAAGGAATAATTGTGATGACTGATTTGCACATGGAGAATGACAAAAAATAATGAAAACGTATCAGGTTTTAGGTATGTTTAGAAAAATTGTAAGCGTATCTGTTTTCCAAAACTCAAAAATCAAAGGATTTCTTCTTCAAACTATTTGACACCATTTTAAGAATATTAAGTTTGTCACTAACTTGTGCTCAAAGAGTTTGCAACCAATGCCCTAAAAAAAAATTTTCCATTTTATGAAAATTTTGTATCAATTCATATTTAATATAAATTGTTTATACAATTCTGTGACTAATGTAGTACTTTAAAACAAATATGTGATAATATGGTTGTTAATAAGAAAAAATTCCTGTGTTTTGGCACTTAAATCACCTCAAAAGTATACGTTTCTCAGTCCTAACCCCTGCAACACAAGCAGTGTGTTGGAAACATGAATGTTCAAATGTGTTGGGTGAGCACTTGGAGCAGAGATTGGATCAACTTTGACATCTCATCACTCACAAACTCACAAAAAGAGTATCTTATCCTGTAAATTCATTGTAAATATATTCCCCTCTTTCCAACAATGTACAATACCCCATAGTTTCAGCTCATAAAAGAAGTAAGTTTTTAAGGCCTAAAATATTAAGATGGGATAGTAAATATCACTCAGTAAGCAAATAGATAACAAATGAAATTCATAAGCAAGTGGATATTGTTCATTGATATAGATATCTTTTTGTGTAGAATTTAATATTTTGGTAGGGACATTTTAAGTAGCTCTTCCAGAGGAAATTCATGACTGGATTTAAATATTTTGGTCCATTACATATTTCTGGGAAAATCATCTCTTGTCTACCTTGGTCTGGCAACAAAAAATACCCAGCTCACAAAATGAGATTTCAAACTTTGTTTGTTTCTTCCATGTTACTGGTAATTTGGTAAACTTAAATCAATTAAGTCTCAAAAACCTTGAGGGGGGCACATGCCAAATAGTCTTCACTGTGTAAATCCCCAATGGTTTTGCTGGTAGTGGGTTGTGAACCAGTAATCCTGCATTGTGCACCAAAATTTGTCATGTTTTTGTAGGCCACTTAATAGCCACACTGTGGTAATTGCCATCCTCCACAAGCATTGAACAATCCCCCCTTGTTCCAACTCCATAATGCAGTAGTTGATTGTTGAGCTAATTGTTTTAGTCTTTTAAGCCTGTGTTGCCCTCATTAAGCCCATTACCTACAATGCCCTTTCATAATTTCTCCTGTCCTGTCACTCCCTTGCAAGCAGCTATCAGCGGCAAACATCAACAATGTCATTGATGTGTCATTATCCCCTACAATTTGCTGATTGCCTTTCTCCTTTGTCAACAAAACCTAGCATTTGATTGTCAAGGAAACATCTGGGTAAGAATTAGAAACCATCCCTGTCTTTTTCACATTGCACCAACAGCAACAGTGTCTCAAAACTTGCATCTGTCCCATTGAAAGCAAAACCAAACAATGTGATCATTATCAAATTTTCACTGACTCCTTCCTCAGAAAGAATGCTGCTGTGACTGTCTTCTCTCCCACCAACAGATACAAGAACACTTCAAGGAACGTCAATAGTTTTTGGTTAATCCAATCTCCCTTGCACTTGTAAATCCCGGAATTTTCATCAAACATGTCCTATTTTTAACACTTGCTTCATCTCCATTACTGTGTCAAACCCTTCACAAAAGCATTGAATATTCTTTTGGAAAGAAGAATATTTGTAAGGGGATACTTTGGTGGTGACAAAGGTGAGTCTATGTTTACATCTATGACCATTTTTTGAATGTTGGCTTGTTGTTGAATTTGGACCCCCTCACATTATCACCAACTCATTCACTTTTTGAGTATTATGCAATATTCTGGAAAATGTGCCTGCACAAAATACAAGGGGTGATGATATCTTTGAAGGTTAGTTGACAGTATACTTTTGTTACTCACCTTTTTGGTTTTGGCATGCTGCTAACATACCTTTGTGTTGAATATTTTTTTATTTCAACAAAATTTATGTCTGAAGGATGCCAAGGTCAAAACAAGCAAGTGGTGGATATGCTTTTTGTGAAAATAGAAAGGTACATGCATGGGGGAATAGGACTTGCTGGTAGGTACATGAGTGAATCTTTGGTTTTGTTTATTGGGATTTATTTACATGCCACAAACAATATTTTCTCACTTCCACTTATTTCATCAATGTGTTTTGAAGGTTTCATAGGTCTATTTATGGTGGCAAAAATTGTCCCTTACAAGTTGTTGGTATCTATCTAAAGCTGGTAAAAATGGAAAGCTGATTTGCTGTTGTTGATAGAATTAGGCACACATCCATCTTTTGTTCTTCCGTTTCAAGGATAACCTTGCCTCTTTCATTTAATTATGATTATTTTCAATTCAAGGTGAGATTACTCTAACAAAAACTCTAAATTACATTGCACAAAACCTGATAATAATGATGCATCTCAGCCATCACCAAATTGAGCTAAAAACTACAAAAATCTACAATAATAGTCAAAAAAACTACATCATTGAATTTGAGTATTTACTCTGGGAAAGCCTGTCTGAAAATGTAAACTCGCCAATTGAGGTGAGCTCACATTCATTGCTCTTTTTTATTATTGGTCAAGTTATTAATATTTGCAAATTGCCATCAACTCAAAGCTCAACTTTGAGCTCGTGGCAATGTGGAATTATCTGAAACCAATAGCATATCAATGCTAGTCCACATGAAACATAAAATTGTGGCTGAATTTAGGATGTATTGAAATGGCATTGCTTGCAATTTTATTGGTAGCTGGTTTAGTTGTTATCTCCTCTATTATTTTTTTACTTCTATTTTTTTCTTTGTTAATTAATGCATGGCAAAAGTCAGATGATCAACTGTCTAATCCATTTCCAGGCTTTAGCCATTGGATCATAAAAGTACAACTCTTCCTGTGGAATGAAAAAATGTAGTAGTGTTCAATTTAAGTCTAAGATTTTTGGTTTAACAAGGTTTATTGATCAATTACTTTTCAATTTTGTTCTCAGTTTTGATTTATTATTCTAAGTACATGATTCTGATACATACTCTATGAATTCCTATAGACATCATCAGAGTATCCAGTCACTAATCAATATAAAAATTGAACACAGATGACATTTAGATCACCAAATCTAGTTAATTTCTCATTGCTACCTGACAAAGGCAGTTTTATTACAGATTAAAAAAATTATATTAATCTCAAAAGTTGGTTTTAATCAGAAACATTGGACAATATTAAAACTGCTGCTAGTTTTGTGATTGACAAACATTTTATTCTCATCTTTGACAATTGATTTCTAAACTAAAAAGACTGTACATTCCAAATTGTACAAGATAAATCCCTTCAAATGTGTTGTATCATCCCCAGTAGTTGATGGTTCTGAAATACCCAATGAGTTTCATCATCATGATTCTTGCAGTCCTTAGTGATGTTATGCAAATTAGCAGCATTATCATACCATTGCTGATTGGTTGTTGTATTACTTTCAGTTAGGTAAATGCTGCATGTTGTATACTTTCTATGATTCCTTTGTCTTGCATTTTTGTATATTTTTTATTATTTTTCCCTCTTTTATTTTGTTGTTTATTTCATGGAAAAAATGATATTGCACAATCCATCCTGTTGGGCGTATAATGTCTGTACTAATTCTATGTTGGTTTTTGTAATTCATTTCTTACTCTATATAAAATTCTGAGCTCTTGGTGTCAAGTAATGTGTGTATTGCTACCATTTGATACTGATTTCATTTGATATTGACATTAAACTCCTTCAGGCATTGAACTGTGTGTAATTTGACAATAGTTTCACCAAAATGACACTAATTATTTAACTTTTCATTGGTTTTTGAAATTATCATGAGATGTTTCCCAAAACTGTAGCTAGATTGATTGTATTCAATTTATTTCTAATGTCTCATTCTTATACAGATTTGCTTGGCTATCAGCACTCAGCTTTTGAGGACTGGCATTTGATTCATCCAGGCCAAAGATCATTTATTGCCACAGCTGTACTATACATCATTAGAGAAAGTTTATTCCACTAAATAACAAGTACATTTTTTTTAGATGCAAAGTTTCTTGTCAACATTTGTTCATGAGTTTTGAGATTTGATGATTTGAATGAATTCCCTCTTCCCTTGTGGAATTTAAGTCTACACTGTGTCAAAATTTCACTTGTGAAAGTTAGCATCAAATACTGCAAGTGCAATCTTTGAAAGTGACAACATAACCATAGAAAATGTGATTGTTTTGTTCCATTCAGCCAATATGCCCATGACAATCATTGATAGTATGGAACCTACCTGAGCTCAGTATCAGCCAGTGTAGTTGGATCAGAAAATGTGATTCAAATGGTAACATTAATTTGCCTTCACCATGAACTCTTAATAGTATGTTTTCCCATTACAGAAAAAATTCTTAACAGTAACAAAAATCTCCTACTATGCATGGTGTTTTGGCAAGCACAGAACTCATAAAAATCAAAAAAATCAAAAGCCCATGCAGCACATACTCCAATCATTGACAAAACAACAGTAAATGACATGTTGGAGCTGGAAAATATTTTGCACATGTGTCTACCTTTTTTGGCATTAGCTCCAGTGTCATTGGTGGCCAACTTAGATTTGGGGTTGGTTATGGGAGAAAGGAATCTGAATATGACATTGGGATTAGATTTTTCCATCTTGGCAAACCTGCACCATACATGCTCATTTCCTTTTTTTCAATATATGAGGTATCATAGAGGGAATCTGTCCACACACAATATGTCGATATCATGATATCTTCTCTGCATTCATCATCATAGCAAATGACACTTATATTGATCCCTCAGGTGCCCTTAATATTAATAATATGGGCAATCTAATCCCAGCACATCACTTCTTGTCCCTTGACCTCGATGCTATCTATGGCATTTTCATAGAACATGAGATTTTGGGACACCAAAATCTGAATTGAAAATAATGGTATGGATAACTACTCTTATTGTGATGCCACTCAGTTTTTTCAAATTGCACAATTGTTTTACCGGTTTCAGATTTAATTCTAAAACAACTTTTGAATGCATATTAAAATATTTGCATGTTTATTTCAATCACATCTAACATTACTGACAATACTGGAAACTTTGTTCTTATTTTGGTATAGTATTTGTGTTTAACGCATGAGAAAAAACAATGAAGACATATGGGGCATCTCGAGCATTTGCACTTTATTCCTATGGCAGACACCTCAATGCATGAGTAAGAGTGATGTTAATGTGCTAAGCCTGAACCTGACATGCATCCTTTCCTGCCCAGTAAATAATAAAGTTAAAATGCAGTTACAGCATTGTGTAGAATGGTATTGTATAGTACTCAAAGGTAAAAAGAATGAAAATCAACTTAAGTACCAATGACATGCGTAAAAGACTGGGAGTACCATGAGTGCCACATGATGTTAGGTAACAGTTCTGTGTGTATTGTGATACAACATTGGCACCAACTGACGAAAAGATACAAGGAATGTTTAAGCTTTTACAGAACTATCAAGCATGTTCAAATAATATTCAATTCTGCTCAAATTGTTGATTAGATTAATCTTGCAAAAATTTCATTAAATGCTGTAGCCTTTGGAGAACCAACAATTTACCAACGATTCCCCTTATCGCCACGATCACCTCGATCTCCACCGCCCGACCTCGACGGCCGGAATCCACCTCTCCCTCTACCTCCACGTCCACCACCCCTTCCTCCACCTCTTCCCCCTCCTCTTCCTCTATCACCTCTTCCACCACTTCGATAACCTCGCCCTTGCCCACCATCCCTCCTTCCTTGAAACCCGCTATCCCTCCCTCTATCACCTCCACCCCTCCAACTTTCTCCATCCTTGTACCCATAATTCCCAGTCTTGGCATCCAACAACCTCTCATTGGCATCCACCAAATTCGCTGCCTTTTCCGCAAATTGAAGTGCCAACACCTGCAGTGCACTCGGATCAACTTTGCGCATGACAATAGTTTCCGTGGGTTGATCCCAACTGGCAACAAGGTCACGATTAATCATCATTTTGGAAACGACAGAATGAACTTCATTCTTTTCCATTCCAAACATGGTGCATAGTTGAGAGAGGGAGAGGGAATCATACTGCGATGAAAATGCGAGGAGGTAGGTCCTCAACCCAGTCTGTTTAATCTTCTCAGCGAGCATGGTCTTGACTTCCTCCGCAGAGTTTCCTCCCGCAAGCAGCCCCCACACTTCCAGAGAACACAGTAAATCACAACACTTTTTCCAATCCCCCTTCATCAACGCCTTGGTAGCACACATGACAAAATCCCTCGTCTGCTCTGGAGGACCCGTAAACACCTGCCGATCGTAAATATCATGATACTTTCGAAACGTCCTCGAAATCACCCTCGTTCTCCTCGATTGTGAATCTCCATCCACTCCCTGCGCTGCCATATTCGGCACTTCCAAAAACATGGCGGAGATCAAATGACAGGCTTCGAGTAAATCCAGATTGATGTGTTGATGGTAGGGGATTTGTCTTCGTTTTTCGGCCTTTTCTTGTTCGGGGCTTTTGTCGCTGAATCTTCCAGTGGAAACACCTTGAGCGAGTAATTCTCGGACTCTTCCGGAGCAAATGTCCGACAGGCACTGGTGGGCATCCCAAATCTTTCCCAGTCGGAATGCCGCAAGACCCAAAGTGACCATCATGCGATTGAACAAAATCATGGTAGAGATATCTCCGGCAACGGGAATGGTTTCTTGGAGGTGGGACATGAGGAGCAAATCTCGCGCTTCGAGGAACCGATCGTGAAGGGCGTGGTGGGAGATGTGGCAGAGCATGGCACGGGTTTTTTGACGGTCGGATCCATTTTGGTAGATGTAGGTGCAGAGGGAGGAGATGAGTTGGGCCATGTCGGAGTCGGCAGTGCCTTGTTCTCCTTGCCCTTCCCCTTCTCCTTCCTTGGCATCTTCCGCTTTACTCTCTGCAGCATCCCCATCACCCTTCTCACCTTCCTCCTCTGCGGTCTTGGCCGCCCGATCCACCTTGGCTGCAATCTCATCGTGTCTATAATACAAATGCTCCACCTTCAACTCCGCCAGCATCGCCGCATCCCCCCTTTCATCCACCTTCTCAAAATACCTCTGAAACACCGTCAGCAGCTCCACCAACCTCGTTTCATCCTGAAGTCTTAGTACATAGTCGAGGGAATGGGGGGAGATGCGCTGGAGGGACTTGTTGTACTCTTCATCGAGACGGGAGAGGAAGAGGGAGAGAGAGCCGGGGACGCGGATGGTGAGGAGTTCGGTGGGGGAGAGTTTGGATTCGCGTTCGAGGCGGATGCGTTCTAGGCGCTGGTCTTCTGTTTCTTTTTCTCCCTGTAGTTTGTGTCATGACGTGATGGCATTGATAATGAAGAGAAACGGATCAATTCAAAGATTTAGATAATAAGCACAGCATTCTAAATTACATCACATTAGGACAACAATTTCAAAAACAAATCATGGTACTCACAGTATGAGGGTTCACCAACTCCTCCACCTGACTCATCATCGACATAACCCCCTCTCCCACCCCCGAAACACCTCCCTTCATCTTATTCTTCCCCATCACCGCCCCAATCATCATCTCACTCGCCAAATCCTCCTCTTCCCCAGTCAAACCACCAATCTTCCACCCAGTCCCCCCCTCCGAATTCTCATCGTCCAAAATGGCTCCAATCCTACCTAAATGCCCGGCACACGACCTCCACGACGAAGTTTCCATGAAGTCATCAATGTTTCGTTGCATATCGAATTGGGCGGTGATGACGTGCATTAACACTGGGATTTCTACACGGGGACCAAATCGTACGGCCAATTTGGACAGACCTTCCAATTGTCGCAATACTTGATTGTTATCCGTCCCCTTTCTTCCTCGGGAACTTACCACCTCGAGTGTCTTTTTCTGAATCAAACTCGGAGTCCACTCTTCTTCTGCCACGCCCAGTCCACCCAGCTGTTGACTCATTGCCGCTTCTTTGGCTTCTTGTTCCAACGCACGGGCCTTGGCTGCCTCTTCTTTTGCCTTCTTTCGCTCTTCGGCGCGTTTTTCCTTGTCTTTTTCGACCTTTTCTTTGACCACGGTGGTCTTTTTGAGCCAACGGGCGCGGCCTTTGAGTTCTCCCCCGGCAGCTGCGGAGGAGGCAGAGGAGGAGGAAGAGGAAGAGGAGGAAGAGGCCCAGTCGGAGGAGGCGGAGGAATCATCGTCGGAGTCGTCGGAGTCAGAGCCCTGATTGGTAGTAGTTGATGGGGAGAGAAAAAGAAAGAAAAGGTTCATTGTGTGAGTGAGATTTGCTGGAGGATGCACAAGTGATGCGTACATCTGATAAACAACTAGGACAAGCACGTCACCAGCCTAGAAGAAAGTAAAAATCACAATGCACTGCATTGTTGTGGGGTGCAGTTCCATACCACGTTCCCAAATGTTTCAACGATTTCACAACAAAATTAGTAGCCAAAGTCACTCAACAAAAACATTTATTATGTTGGTCTCATCTACCAAGCAACACACCCCAATGTCACTTTGTCAGTGACATTTTACAACGACAAAAAGAATTGCAATTGTAGTGGAGTGATGTCACTTGACAGGGTCGGAAACGAGGAAATCCATGGTTGGATTGTAATCATTGTGACTTTTCCACATTGCACCATTGAATTGAGACACAATGAAGCACATGACCAAGACTGCAATTGGTTGTGGTGTTTACATATTTGTTCGTACATAGTAGAGATTGTCTACCAAAATACATTGATGCCACATGCCCTCCAACCTCAAACAAACCAACACCTACCAACACATGCACTGCAAATAACTCAACCAATCAATAAAAGACTTACCGAATCCGAATCATCACTATCACTGTCTTCCTTCTTTTTCTTCTTCTTCTTCTTGTCACTCTCACTACTACTCGAACTACTACTGGAACTACTACTACTCTCATCCTCACTCTCCTCCTCACTCTCACTACTCTCACTCTCACTACTCTCACTCTTCTCACTCTCACTCACCACCGGATTCTTCCTATACTCCGCCATAATCCCCTTATACGGCTCACAAAACTTTTTCAAACTCAACTTCATCCGATTCAACGCCCTTCCACTCGCCGGTTTCAACTTTTTAAAACTCGCCTTGTCGGCGAGGCACTGCATCACGAAATCCTCCAAATCGACGAGGATGCGGACCAAGAAGCGAGGAATGCCACCTTGGGCTTCAAAGACTTTGGAGGATTTGGTCATGGCTTTGGAGAGGGAGTCGAATTCGGTCATGAGTTTGGGGTGGTCGTGGATTTTCATGGCGTTGCGGAGGGCGGAGACGTGGGTGTGGAAGGCTTCGAAGGCGCGGGTTTTGGCGGATTTGACTACGCGGACGGATTCTTCCGAGTCTGTGGGTTGGAATGAGTGGGTGAGTGGATGGAAGGAGGGGAGTGAAGGAAGTACAGGGGTGAAATTAGACCATCAATAAATGGAGGGAAAAATGCAAACTTGATCAAATAGAATAAATCATGGCAGACGAAATAGAGAGAGAAGCGCTCGGACATCCAAGGAAGTTTATTGCTCCATGAGCTCAGCTCTTCAGCGGTTACTGCAAACGTTTATGGGTAGTTCATCATCATGGCACTTCTCTCTCCACCAAACAATTTGAGTCAGATCTGGTACCTCCAGGAAACCGACCATTCACCGAAAACAAGGAATAACAACAAAGAATTGCATACGAAGTAGGCAAGGTTGGCAATGCCAGGGAACGCACCAGAATCACTTTCCATAACCCACTTGTCCGCTCCCCCCTTGGCTCCTCCCGCCGCGACGGAGGATCCCGAAGAGGAGGAATCATCGTCCGACGAGGACTCGGAGGAGGATTCGCCGGAGGAACCGGCTGCCCAGAATTTCGACATGGTTGGTAGATGGGTAGGTGCTGTTGTTTCCGCTGCTGGTGGCTGCTGCTGCTGCTGGTGGTGGTGGTGGTTAGCGTCGTTGCTGCTCCGTCAACGTGGGCTCCGGAAATATGGCTCGGTCCTTGGTGGTCGTGCGCCAAAAAAAGTTGAACAGGTGGAAGCACGGGAATGGAAGCAAGTGGTGCAAAAGTCAAACGGACAGACTGGACAAAAATGGAGGGCTGCCAAATTGCTAATAATCAACAACCTACAAAGGACAGACCACTTTTCCCAAATTTGACACGACGGCCAGGCGATATCCCAATTCGATCACCATTACTCCTTACTAAGTTTCTTCTGTCACGTATGTAGAAAACATACTGTGACGCGTAAAACAACGGAAAACAACGAAGCAAGGAGGAAGCAAGACTCGAAGCAACGATTGACGACACAAACAACACATCTTTGTTGTGGTGAGCACCATGGCGTCAATCCGCTGCTTGCGAATGCCAACTTGAAGGAATTGTTCTTTTTGTAGTGAGACTTTTGGAAATTCCGTTTATTGTGGGAGGAGAGTGAGCTCTGGCCACGGCGGCTCATGGTGGTGGTGGTGAAGCCTTACGAAGCTGGGAGAAGTTAGTGTTGCAGTCGTGCACAGTCTTGCTTTGACGCCGAGTAGGGAGAGTGGACTCGGCTATGTAGGCGTGGAAGCTAAACGAATACCATGGCGTGATGTTCCGAGCTCTGGTCCCACTTTGCCTTTGAAACTAGCCAGCAGGATACTCGTATGAACAGAGTTGGAGCCTTCAGGAAATGATGTAAACCACAATCCAATTTCATGATTCTTTCCTCTCACAATTTCCTTTTTGGAATACCCCACAACAGTGAACACAAAAATCATTCAAGATGGGTCGCCGTCCATTCCGCTGCTACCGCTACCAAAAAAACAAACCCTACATCAAATCACGCTACTGCCGTGGTGTCCCCGAATCCAAAATCCGCATTTACGACGTGGGAGCCAAGAAGGCTCCCGTCGATCTCTTCCCCTTCGTCGCCCACCTCGTCTGTGACGAAAAGCAGCAAATCTCCTCGGAGGCATTGGAAGCATGCCGTATCGCCATCAACAAGCACTTGACCAACACCATCGGAAAGGATGGGTACCACATTCGCGTGAGGGTGCACCCCTTCCACGTCATTCGTGCCAACAAGATGCTTTCGTGTGCCGGAGCCGATAGGCTCTCGAGTGGTATGCGTCACTCGTACGGAAAGCCCATTGGTGTGGCGGCGCGTGTCGATATTGGACAAATTCTTCTTTCGGTGCGTGGGAAGGATGCCAGTGAGCCTCACATTATTGAAGCGATTCGTCGTGGAAAGTTTAAGTTTGCGGGAAGGCAAAAGATTCTCAAGAGTTTGAAATGGGGATTTACGAAGTATCCTAGGGAAGATTATGTGCGAATGAGGAAGAGTGGTGAATTGGCAGCGGATGGAAATATTGTTAAGGTTCACAACAGACATGGACGTTTGGAACAAAGTGCACTTTACTTGGCTGGACAAGAGTAATTTGTAAAACCAGTTTTAGTCAAAATAGTAAATAAATTAACAATATTTTATGAGAACAGATGAGAATATACGAGAAAGTGTGCTACTATTTCAAAATGATTAGTTGGCATTGATATGCAGTTGATGTATGAGCAATCAGAGTGGACAATAAATGATAATGTAGAGGTATTCACCAATTTGTTGTTCAAACTTTGGCAGATTTTGTTTGGAAGTACCATACAATAGTTAGGAGTACATGCCATTCCCCACTGATAACAAAATTAATTGAGCCCGTGTTATCCTGTGTGCTCCCGTGTGCTAAAATGCCACCCCTGAACAATAAAGATTTTGGGTAAGTATTGTACTCTTGTGTCTGCTTATTGCAAAAGTATTGTTTAGTGATAATCCAAAAATAGTTTAGTGAACATTGCCAAGTTACTTAGCAAACAAGATGTATATTCTTCACCATTGAGTGTTTGATTCCTAATTCATCCTTTTGCACAGTCCCCACTGTAAAAAGCTGACTATTATGGTGATTACAGATTTCAATAGGGTGGCAATTTTTTGAGAGTATGGTACTAGTATGAAGTCTTACGCAATTTTATTCCATGTCTGTGGGCCGGAAGACATGGCCAATTACCATTTTTTGGCCCACTGGCATGGAATACAAAGTAGTTGTTCATGGACATTTTTCCTGTATTCCACAAACCAGTTGGAATTTTTAATTGTAAGCTTATTTTTACAAAATAAGCACTTTGGAATACATGAAAATGCCCTATCACAAGTACAAAATTGGTGATATCTTCAATGGTTCTAAATAATGACTCTTGACTTGTAATATTTCAATGTGTTGATTAAATTAAAATCTGTCACTCAAACATGGTCTCTTGTTATAGCTGCATTTCATTTGAAGACATTGGTGAACAAAGCAGCAAAGGTAAGATGCATCAAATTATGCAATTGCTATGAAGAGAATGAGGCACCAAAGAAAAATTAGGAGCTGAGTTAAAAACAAATGATACTATATTATTATCATGATAAGCATTTAAGTTGTATTGACTTGTCCCAGTCTCCAACACCTAATAAAAACAACTGGGATAACACCATGAATAACAAGAACCACTTTGTCTAACTTGTGTCATTGGGATTTTTAAACTTTTCCAATTTGAAATTAAAAGAGCAAATGAACTTGAAATAAAAGTTGATGCACTTAAACAGCCCCTGTCCACCCTTTTTCATCCATGGTAGCATACCTCCACCAAATAATACCATTTTGATCCAATCAATACCCCTAACATTAACAAAAAATACACTGCAACCAAAACCAACTGAATGAGTACAGCTCTAGCCAGACATTGTCAATGTTTCTCCAACAAACATGACGTTGTTGATCCCAAACATACTTCACTTGATGATTACTAATGGTGTATGTTTCAATGTAGCCACCTACAGTCTGACAAAAGTGTTGAAAATGGTGAAGGTTGTGTAAAATCCATCAATAATCAGTGGCATGAAAGAGGGTTAGCATTAGGACTATCAGCATTGATTTGCCATAACATTCTAGTAAAGGTGAAGATTCCAACCATGAAGATGGAAGTGGTGAAATGCTTTCTAGCAATTATATTTTTGTCACTGATGCCCACATAACTTCCATCAATTTTGCATTTTTACAACAATTTTTTACAATGAAAGTGTGTTATTAACAATCTTTTCTTACCAGCTCAAAATGAAGCTAACATGGGAATAATCCTTTTCAAGACTGCTTACTTGGTACTACCTGGATATGAACTAGAAAAATACACAGTAACTATTCTATGTGCATGACTTGCATTCTAAAACTAAAACTTGTTTTTTAAGCACACTATTTTGTAAAAGTGATGAAAACTTTCATCCCTATTTTTTGGCATAATTGATTTTCAATATTTTTGCTTAGTGATTTGTAAACTTCTAAGCTTTCTTTGACATACCTAGGATTTGCTAGCAAATAATAAAAACAGGGCAGTATTCACTGCATCACTCAAATCCCTACTAAATTAGCTAGGGAAAGTTTGGTAACCAGGAGCACATAATGCCCATGAAGTCAATTTTTGTCTGTAAGTGTTTACCAAAAGAAGTCACAATACACCATTGTGTTCTTTTTTGTTTTCATTTAAAAAATGTAAAAGGAACAGAAAAAAACTGTTCCATCCTCAGTGAAATGACAGTTACTGATTGGTCATCAGCACTTTGGAGGGTAGTAAAATTAGCTAGCAAGTCTATAGTTATAGGAGATGACATAAAAATAAACCACCTTCACTGCCAGGAGTCTATATGCCATGAAATTATATTGCAAAATTAATGTTTAAAAGGTCAAGTCTACTTTAATTTTTAGTGAGTGGAATTGTTGTTCTGAAAGTTAATTTTCCTAAAAACCTTTTCAAAGTTTAAATTCAATAGAATTACAAAGCTTTTCAGAAAGCAATCTTTCAGAGGTAAGAGCTTGTCATTACATCTTTTTTTCAAATCATACATAATCAATTTGTACAAAGAGTTTCAGAGCATCTTTCCCAGCCAATCTTTGAGCAGTGTCACTCCCAGTCTATATTCAATTGACAGTACATCATGTGTTCTCTCAAACTCAACAAAACATCATAATAACATGAATGACAGAATAATGATTTTGTTCTATGAAAATGTGTATTAAATATGTTTATGTATTGCTTTTGTACCTCTAATATGACTGAGAACAAATTATTATCATGATATTTAGAGATATTATATGGTACTAAATTGATAAAGTTAATATGATTTACTGAATTGTGGGGCTAAAAAAATGATTTAACAAAGTGGTGTAGTTTACCTTTTGAACGTAATATATATATGCATTTTTTTTCAGAGAAAAAAAACTAAATTGATATCCAGTAGATATTTTGATCTAGATTTAGTATTGTTTTATATCTCATTGGTAAGTAAAATAATATGTTTTCTTTCTTTTAAACTGATTTTTATTTTGCACAGTGGAAATACTTGAGAAAAGAATGTAATCAAAATAAGTCTTTTTTTCATAAAAATTTAATCATAAAAGAAATGAACCATCTTTGCCAAGATCAAGTGGTCTCAAAAAGGTACTACTCCTTATAAAATGGAGATGCTCTTTTTTCAAATCAATATTTGAGTTGTTGATGAGGTATAATAGAATAATCATCTACTACATTAGAAAAGTTTATTTTGCAGTTACAAAATCCAAAATTACCATTCCCATATATTAACACAACAAAAAACACTTTTCTACTATCATTGTCACAAACTGCACAATAATATATTGTCATCTGCCATGAATTTACACATACAAGCATGCTGGATTTTTCAATACTATTTGCCCCTAACTAAATTTATATCTTTTTATCTTGAACCTGATTATTCCTGTACATGAATGCCCTACTTTTGGGAACAAAAAATATGTAGCTTCACTCATGATACATTTAAAAAAATAATAGTTATTCAAATATTTTTAAATCTTTAAATATTCAATGGTAATGATTAAAAAGTAATTGTACACTTACATATTAATGTAAAGTAAAGAATCAAAGCACCATTTCAATCATTTTCAAATCAGTTAAAAATTGTATGAAATATTGTCTAAAAAAGAAAGAAAGAATAAAAGCATGATTCCCTCAAAGGAAATACACAATCTATTTACATGGGAACAGTATGGAAATTGCCAAAAAATAAATGGAATCCTCAACATATATCTGGATGTTTGATTTTAATGCACTAAATTCAAAAAGTATTTGATACCCATTAACAAGATTTCACCATATGTCTGTGTTATTTTGTGAAGAAATGAGTACGTTAATATGGGTATCCCAAGAACCCTGTTCTTTTTAATGGCCTTTTGTGTACTTAGAGACACAATATAATATGATAATGGCAAAACATGCACTACTATGTAGGTAAGTAATTAAATTTAGGTCCTTGTTGTACCCTACTAAAATATTGGTGATGAGCAATTTTTCTCAATAGTTGGTGCAGATTTTGTAGTTTTTGGTTAAACACCAAGATTTCATGATTATTGACCCTTTGTTGAAGCTGAAAATAAACACTAAGCTCCATATGTGTATGTAATATGACACTCCACATACGTTCATAATGCTAATGATTAATCACCAAAGCACCAGCCAATAATATCTGGTTTAAGCCATCTATTTTGACAGTCTGCATGATATTATGTCAATGGACACTGTAATTTCCATTCTTTCAAAACAGTTACAATGGAACGGATGTTTCTGTGATACCCTACTAAAAAAACACCTACATTGACATGACTGGTCATCTTAATATTTATTAGAAGTATCTAGCTGACCCATAAATCATCTATAATCACTGCAATAAAGCAATGGCATCCATTGTCAATGTGTCTATCCTACCCACCACTCTATCATAAGAGTATTTTACATCCACCAAACTTGCACCATTAAACCTTACAATGTCAACATTGTTAACCAAGTGATGCCTAACATTTTTTTATTCATCTATGATCATTTGTACCAAAAATATTGAAAGTTTGGGGTTTGGGGTGAGTGCATGGTTTTTGTAAGTCTTTCCAATGATATTACTGTAAAAAAATAGGGTGAAGCTGGGTGAAGAGCGTGTTAGCAGTCTTCAAATAATAGTAATAATTACTTAAGCATCTAATTATTAGACGTTGGGAGACCAAGGGATATGGTCAATAATAAGTATTTTCTTTCCACATCAGTAGATACTGCTTTAATTTTTATGGTTTAGTGTGTTGTTCGAACAATTTTAAAAATATAAAGCTCATGGTGTTGTTCATTATTTTGTTTCTTTTACAGCCAACCAGTAGTCAAATTGAAGAAGATCTATTGATTGTTGCAATATTAATTATTCAATTAGACATAACCCTATTTTTTTAAATTAAAGGATTTATTGATGCCACAGTTCTAGAAGCAAGTGTTAGCAATGAGGTTGGATGTCACTTCAATAATTTAGATTTAGTAGATTTTGCAACAGCTTGAAATTTATCTGGTCAAGATAGAAGACCTGATCTATCATGTAAAAGTAATCATGCTGAGGAGATGCCGTAATTTCATATCAAAAATCTCAAAATAGATATCTTGTAGCAACACATCATGATTAAGTAGTTTTGGAAAACAGAGACATAGATAGCAACATATAATGGATGTGATAATCAGGACAACAGTGCATCAGAAGTAATTTCAATTGTGTTGAGAAAATTAGAAATTTTTATCACATTCATTCAGTAAGTACCTCAATTGGTGTTGTTGGTGTTGGGCATGACTACCTATATATTTTCAGTAGTTCCTCCAAATCCATGAGATGGTTGGCTGGGAATGAGCTGGCAAGGGTGGGAGATGATGAGCAAGGCAGAACCCTGATAAAACAATGCTAATTAATGGTAAAATGACAACCAGAAAATATATACCCTATTTGGGTCTGTCAAGGTGTTAAGTGAGAATGAGAAGAAATGGATGGTACTACAGTAGGCTGTTTGAGTAGCAATACCATGAGCAAGAATTGCAACTTGCAACCATAATTGGGCAACAAAGCTAAAATGGTCTTTTTTGTCATGACTGATTATTAAATAGTTTTCTATATCATGACATGTTGTCAAAATGAGCTACACAGCTCCTTTTCAATGATGTTTTTGAAATGGCCTAAGGTTGGAACCTCTTCAGAAAAGGATTAATAAAAAACATAGTTTTGTCTCCTACTTTGTAATTTTACAAAAATTGTCTTTGAAAAAGCAGCTGATTCTCCCTTTGTATTGTTTGTTGTTTAAAAATGTACTTAAATTACTCATTTTAACATTTAAGCAAATAAAAATTATTACCATTTCCCAAAAAATGATCCAGACCAGAATGTTCTAGGCATATCAACTTGTACATAGATTGAATATATAAATGAAAGGAATATAATGGGAACAACTTTAATAACTATCATGGCTGATGGACTTTGGTGCTCATCAATTTTAAAGTTTCTGACAAGGGAGAATTTTTGCAAAGAAATTTATTAATACCCAACAGCTAATGTCTTGTGGATAAAAAATAGTGCATCATGAACATCCTACATATTGGGTCCAACAGGTGATGGCTTTAGCAAAGTAGCACTTTTTTGTAACAATGAACAGACTGACTAATTGTCAATGATCGTCAAGCTGTTAATCTACTGTGATGTTGCATAAGGCATAAGGGGAGTTTGACTATTTGTGGCAAATCAAGTGGCAAACCAGGGGCAACTCTTTATTGTTGATCATAATACTAACAGTTTGGGGGTGGAGTTCTTAGGTAGTAATAGGTTGAGATTGAGAATTGATGGGAAAGGGGATAATTTTTAGGCGTTTCTTAAACATCAGATTGATCATATAATCATTGTTATTTTATGCTGATGTTTAGTCAAAGTGAGGATGAAATAGAAAGTAAGTGTTATCCTGGGGGTGCCAATATCTTCATCAATAGGTTCTTTGTTGTAATGAGCAAGCATTATTATCATATGTTCATAGTAAGTAATGACTTATTTGAGGGAGGGATCCATTGTTGGTGACAATCTACTTTGCCAAAAACCTGCAGTGGTCTTAGATGAAGAATTCCAACAAACTGCATTCACTACAACTACCACTACCAATATTACCAAAGGTGACATTATATTGTATTTTCTTAATCATTTGTTTCATCAAAGCATCACCCCATAAATTTCAATACCATTGTATTATTTATAAATTATTATGATGTATTATTTGAGCTCACTTGAGAGAGATCCATTTTGTTAATGTTGAGATCATACTAGCTCTCTGACTGACATGTTGTAAGGATATTATCTTAGGATGTTCTTTGTATTTTGCATGTGTGATGATTGTTTCTTTTGGGAACTACTTTTCCAATGCACACCTTCAAGTGTACTTGATTCAATTGTACCTCTATGACAAGCTTCATCACATCTCCTTCGGTTCAAATGCTTGCATGGAAGAATTTGGTGCTGTTGATAGTACCTTTCTTTTAGCTTGTATAAATAGATTGCTTGAGTTTTGAAAGTGTTTATGACATGAATTTTATGTCTTGAAAATACCTCATCACAAACTTACTTAATGTCTGATAACAGTTTCAACTTCCATTCGTTTTAAACTTCTACTTTAGCCTGAGATTAATTACATTTTTGCCTAGTCTTAGCTTTCCCTTGCTTATTGTGCATTGAAAAGACACAATCCTCAGCATTTTTCAATTCTTCATGGGGCTCACTTCTTTTTTACCAATTCTGGTTGGTATTGACCATGAATAATTTTTATGGGTGGTCCCTTTGTCATTCTGTGCCATGTGCTGACCTTTAATTAACAGAACAGCTCAGTTTGTCTTTGACCCAAAAGAAAACTGTTCGATCCCTCTGAACCATCTGTCTAAGGGTAGGGTTACCCTAGCATCAAGCAGAAAGATATTTTATTTGGATGTCTACTGTGCTGTTACAAAAAATAAATGGAACATATTTGATATTATTGTTGGCAACATGTAAAAGTGGGCCGTAGATCAAAGATATATAAGTTTTTGTATCTTATCTTCAAGGGGTAATTTTTTGGTTTAATTGTAGCCTAGAAGATTTTTTTTTTGACTCACAGGTAAAATTGCTTGGTAAACAATAATTAGGTCATCAAATTCATGATCAGCTAAGTGAGAGTTTCAAAGTGAGTTTATTTAATTCTACTCAGTTTGCTGAGACCATTAAGATAAGATATCTGGCATGTTGATGGCTAGAGTAACCATTTACTAGCCAATCAGTGTTCTTTTACAGATTACAATTACAGTAGGCATCAACTACTAGATTGTGTCCCACTTTGTTGGTGTAGACAAGGAGAGAGAAACTTTAGTGAGTGACACATTTGGGAACAAAATATGAGGAATAAATTGTTTATTTTTGATTGGTATCATGAGAATAACACATGAGACAAGAGGAAGGATGCAACTGTTTGACTGAAGGACAAAGGTATCTCCTGTGTTGGAGTGCCTTTGAAGATGAGAAAGAATAATAATAACAATAGCAATGACTTTAACTAATACTGTCATTATTGATTTATGTTTATGATCTAATTTAGAATTGAAAAATATTATCAATGGTCTTGGTATTGTATCAATTAATTTAGTTAGAGATAAGACACATTTATTGGGTGGTACAATTATGTCTATACTACTTGAAATTAGCAACATGAAATATAGATTGCTCAATCACCAGATAACTATGTAGCTACACAAAACATTATATATTCTTCAACTTCAATATTCTAGACAGGGAATACCACATAGAGATGATTCCATTTTTAAGATTTTATTAGAAAAACATAATGATTAACCACAATATAAGAGAGGTTATGAACTTCATTGACCACTGGCACACAAAGAAGTTTGCCTTCATATTATGTAGTCCTATGTAGAATTTTTTACTTTATTCCTCAAAATGCTTTTTTCTTTATGCCATAAGAAATTTCATATATTAAACTTGTTGGAATACAATAAAAATGTATGACACCCTACCTGGATTTCACTACAAAAGTATCCAAATTTGAAACAATAATGAATTATTCAGAATGGTTTGAAATTACATGGAAACCAAGAATAAGAGCAAAGATTTTCCCCAAGAAAAACATGTTCCAATATTTGGCACTCCCTCCATATTTTTTGAATACAGTCATTGATTCAAACATTGGTAAGGAGTATTGCCATCTCATCAAAAGTCCTAAAAAAATGGGGGGAATGGAATGTATTGTGAACTTGGTTGGTTAACAGGTACTAACAATTTATTTTCACTTGCAAGTCAGAAGTTCCAAAGGGTGACATATTGATTGTTGTTTGTATCTGAAAAAAAGGAAGTAGCAGAACAATTTTACCTTACCCTAGGGGTTGACCAGATTGATTACCCTTTTGAACCCTACCAGCACAATAATCAGCAAGTGACAGGGTATACAATGTACAAAATTTTGGACAAAAACACACAAAATATTAAAAACAAGTCCAAATGGAATAGTTATTTGATTAAAAATTTGTTAAAAACCAATGTAACAAAATTTATTAGAAATTTTCAGAATACTAATAAAACAATCCAAAAGAAAATATATGTTTAAAACAAGCTTACTATTTTCAATGAAAATAGAAAAGATTGTGTTTTTACTATCAAATTTCAATTCTTAATCTTTATTAATTTGTAAAAAATTGTCCTCTAAATGATTCCATATAAATATTGTATAGTTTTGTATGTGAAAAGTATATATTTTTTATACATACAAAAAACTATTTTAGAAGAAAAAGACAAAATTGGGTTTTCCTCTGTTACTTTTGAAAATTTTTTTCAAATAACTTTTTGTCATTTTTACTTTGATTGAGGTAGGTATGTAATTAAGGTTCAATCTTTCTGAGAGGGAGGGACAACTTGTTGATGCTGGCTCAAATTGAACAGCAGCTTTCAAAACTCACTGAATCATCTTTTGCATCATCAATGAGTTGTCTCTCTCCTTTGAAAATGTAAAGAGTAATAAAAAAATTAAAAGGATGTATCATTCAAAAATCAATGCTCAATGGAGCTACAGTATGTTTTTTACATGACAAAAGATTTTGTGGTGTATTTAACAAGGAAAATGAACTATCTATGAATCATGTACCTCATACTTTGTTATTTGCTGAGCATTGACATTACATTGGTTGGCTTGAGGTTTCCACAAGGACTACCAAAATCACCACAATCAAAATATTTTTCAATAATGTTGTTTGCACCTGAGGAGAACGGTTCATGGGGTTTGACCTCAAAAATTTCTATCTAACATTGCTTGATGTGTTTCTTTGTGTCTGAATCCAAGCCACAACCTTGCCCCCAAGGAATCAATGGAAGAATATGATCTTCACAACAAAATTTCAGATGATGGGTACTTGTACATGCAGTGTGAAAAAGGCATTTACAGCCATCAAGTCACTGGGAAATTAGCAAACAATCTATCAAAAAAGCAACTTAAACCATACGGATTTGAGGAACATAAATGCACACCTGGATTGTGGAAACACTCACACTCATCCCTAATTTTTGTTCTAGTTGTTGATTTTGAAGTTCAATATTCTAATAAAAATGATGTAATACACCTTTTAACAATCCTGAAAAAGTGGTACAAAATGACAACAGATTGGTTAGGTAAATTTTATTGTAGAATAACTTTAAAATGGAATTACAAGAAACAATGGGTGGAACTATCCCTACCAATGGTTTAAATAAATAATTAGTAAGTAAACCCAATCTTACAGACAGTTACACATTGAATAATTTCATCTTCACTGTCCATTTCCCCCTTTCTTATACAGAGATACTTTCACTCCATTCCACTCACCACCATGCTTGTCATACTTAGAATGTAGCAATTTGCTAAGTGGATAATGTCCTAAAAATAGAGGTTTTAGAAGCTACAACCACTCCTCTTCTATTTCAAAGTCTATTTTACAATTCTTGCAACAATTGATTTTTTTGCTCCTCATTTTGCTAGATAAATTACACTTTATCTAGAGGGCCTACATTTTCATGATTTTCTTCTAAACAAAATGGGCACATGCCTTCAGAATTCACACAAGTGCGTAGATACATGAAGAGATGGTGATGATTTGACAGAATTAAAAATATTGCTTATAAAAAAATTCATCATTTCTGTACCTAGGTTCAGGCAAGCAAAAATTAGGTGGAAACTGTGCTTGGTCTTCTGTTGCCTGGCATTCAATCAGTATTGAATACCAGGTTACAGGAGTTGACTCATAGTCCCATGGCCTCATTTGAGGCTCATTGGTGCCATGGCATGTTGAAAAATGAAAGGGGACTTCAAAACCCCAAAAAACATTCAAGTGGAAAATTTCCATCATTTTTGCTAGCATTTGCACCCAAAAGCTAGGATCAGCCCAACAATTGTAATAATCAACAAAATCTCAATGAAAAAAAAACATTGTTAATGCTGTCACCGCAGGCATTGGCATTTGTGATGTAGATGGAGGGAGTGGCATTAAAAGAAGGATGCTGGGCTTACCTTTTTAAGTGATCAGGGGCAAAAGTTGGATCGGAGCAATGCCAGCAATTGACCATTGTCTCACCATTTAGGTGGTGGGTCTGTGTGGTGGATGTGGTGCTGTGGGAATGACTTGCAATAGTCACAGCATGTTTGCAGATGCATGCATGTAAAAAAATGTGCAAACCATGTGCACCCAGTTTTACTGTGGTAATATTTTTTTACCCAAATCAGGGAAACAGGTGTTGGGAAATTATTGTTACCCCAAAATTACTTGGGGAAACAGGTAAAATGGGTAATTTCCAGGTAATTTCCTGGCAACTCCATCTCTAGTTTGTGCTTGCAACACATCATAACTGGAGCTAGCATGACTGGGTTTGGCACACCCTTGCAGGTCCAAAGGTGACAGAGCCTCTGAAAAGTAACAAGGGGAATTATGCATGTGTAAGTAATGTGGTCAAACCTTAGTGCTACGATCTGGGAAAAATGCTTTGTGAAATAATTGGCCAAATTTTTTAAGCCCAGGGGGCCAAATGACCCAAAAATGGCCCTTATCCACTTGATCTATGACCCAAAAATAGCATGTGTTCATGATAATTACATGGCTGCTGCTTTTTGATTGATTGATTGGTGATAATAGCAGCTGTAGTGTTGTTGATGTATATGAATGTTGGTGGCTACAGATGTCCAAGTTCTTGCAGCCCAAGGCAAAAAAACATAGCATACCACCTGGGTTTTATCTTGCCACTCTACACATCTTTTTTTGGTAAATAGCCTGTTGTATCCATACAATAAGTACCGTAGCGCACTAGGTAGCCATTGCTTGAATTC
>JALLOT010000010.1:0-37820 GCA_036939595.1 Thalassiosira livingstoniorum | reverse complement strand
TCTTGAATGGTGTGTCCCTCTATGGATGATTTTGACCAAAAGCGGGCAAAATAAGGTTGCGTACTTCAAAAATGCAGCACACAACCATACATATCCATGCGCCAAGACCAACCAATAGTTCAAAAAGTTATAGTAGGTAAAATGGGGAATATTGGAACGGAAGTGCTATATTCTGTTCACAACAAAAATCTGAATAGTGATTCAGTAGCTCAAAAACTTTTACATTGGGATCTGAATTTTTTCATTCTAGCTAAGATGACATTCATTATCCAGGCTAAACTGGATTATCAAAATGTTTAATTTTATTTACATAAATAACAATTATATTTATATTTTTTAATTTATCTAAACAACAAGAGCCTGTACTAACAGATATTCAATTCAAACTCAAATTATGTAAATTTTTAGTTATAAAATTTTGAAGAAAATAATTTTGTTCAATTGAGCTATTGTGTGTTTGAATCAAAATGATAATGTGAAACAAATCAGGAACACAATAAGGAAAAATACATGAAAATAATACTAATAAATGTCTTAAGTATCTGATTTCTTATTTGTATTATATCTTTGGGAGAAAGAGTTGATAATCAAGTAGACTTTGGAGATTTATTGAGGCAGTAAATAAATTTGTAAAATGTTGATCAGATTTTTGACTTGGTTTGTTACTCTTATTGCTTAAATAGTTGCTTTATCATTATTATTATTTGGTATATTTGGAGATTTTCTTGATTTTTGGAAGAATATGCAAAGCTGTCTCACATTTCATTATGTTAAATTATGTTCTGTGAAGGTTATCATTTTGGAATGCCCATCTTCAAATTAATCTACATCATATGTGCTAGTTCATTGCTCTTGGCAGTGCATGCCAAGATGCAATGATTAAAGCCTTATGATTGTTGATAATATTCTACTTAAAAGTAATAATAGATTGTCTAATGGTACAAAAAATATACTGAAGAATAATGTTTTCTCATTTCTCATTGTAATGAACATATTGAACATGAAGCACTAGATTCATAATTATTTCCACCATATGACATACATGTCCAATGGATATGGGACTTTTTCTATCTTATTCTTTGTGATCTAAAATTCAACATGATGATCATGATGATAATTATTCAATCATAATTGTAAAAGATTTTCCACAGAATAAAATCTATACACACATTCTGTCATCTACAACTATTGGCAACTCACATTTTCTTTTTAGTAGCAAATTATCATTGCCTAAACAAAGAACCCTAAAAAAGTGAATGTTACAACAGAACTTTGGATGTGTCTAAGATATATCATGGGAGCTATTCAATTGCATGACATAGTAGGGGGTTGACTGAATGATAATAAAGCATTTGGTTATTATGTTGATGTAGTGATCAGTACCGTATAGGCAGTGCTGCAGTAAGTACATTTGTAACATTGATTGATTTTTAAAAACTTTTAATTCTTAACAGCATAAAACAGGTAATTTTTAATTATGATTTTTTACCTCTTAAATTGATGAAAGTGTTATAAAATGATGAAAAATGAACATTTTTTTTAAAAAACTAATTTTAAGACATTATAACTACAAACCTATTCATATATTGTTGCTAGTTAATAGATACATTTGTACAATAAGGGCATCATAGATGAAACATACAGGTACAACTGGAATGATCATAATGGACATATTAACAAGCATCAAAACAGCATCAACAATTTATTATTTTGTGCATAATTTTTTGGCATGTATGAATGTTTATATTTACCACATAATAGAAATTTATCAAAATGGTTGATGTTGAGTGTTGAGTATTTTGTTTACCACCTGAACTATCATTTTTTGATAAATTATAGTTTGTTGGTTGTTTCAATGTTTCCAGAAGTAATGGGTTTGCATTAGCAATTGAGTAAACATGGATATTGAGCAGCATGAAATGAAGTATAATAGAAAATTTCAGAAACAACCAAAATATACTCTGGCTTTATATGGTAGCAACATCAATATGCAGTGGTCTAGATCTATGAATTTAACTAGATTGAAGGATTGATAATATGCAAAGTAAATACTTAACATAAAGACCCATCATTGATCTAAAAAAAAGAAAGAAGTCCACAACACACATATATACTGTCGAAATTACAATGAATGTCATCTCATACTAATGATTCAAACAAAAATACACAAAAAAATTCAGCCATTGCCAGCTTTCATAAAATAACCATCATTATCAAAAATTTTTGGAAGCACCATAAACAACTATCAACCAAACTCTTTGGTGGCTGGCCTGAGTAGTTCATAAAAAGTACAAAAATTGGGTACTACATACACTAAAATTATGAAGCTTGATTACGTGTTTCTTAATTAAAGAACTTCAACCTCATTGCTAATAGCCTCAGGAATGATGTACATTGGTTGTGCTGTTTGCCACAAAAAGGCACCAGAATTTGCTAAGCCATGTCCAATTAACCTGCTAAAAATAGTGTGTCATCCAATTTCTATCAATGTTTATTAGAAAAAGTTAAAATATGTCCACAGAAAGTGTACCCTGTAAATAAAACATCCAATGGTGGTGGAGGGTGATATTAGCATCCCATAATGGGTCCTTGGTGTGCCAGTGGTGGTTTATTGTATGAGAATGAGTTCAACCAGCAAACCACTTTCTGAATTGTTGTACTCTGAGGGATAGATATGTTCCTTAATCATAGATACCTTGATATCCATTGATCATGGCACTTTTCATCAACATTTTATCAACACAATGTATTTTGTTAGATCCACACAATTAAAAACACAACTGTATCTTGCTGTTACATATTATTTTATTCATCCAGTTTATTATGGATACTTACTTTTAAATAGTTTTTAAATCAAGTTAGGTAGAATATCACTTGGCCATTGAAATTATCACTGTTTAAGGTGGATCATTATTGAAAAATGGAATCATCATCATCTTCAAAAACAACAGTCACACAAGTGATCATGACAGTGGAGACAATATCATTGTTTCTCAAGAATTAGGCCCTGTACTGCTTCCAAAATTCCAAACATCCATCAATTGCCCTCAATACTATTGTTACTTCTGCCAATAACGATGATTCCCATAGCTGAAGGCAAATATTAATCAGGGAGTGATCAAAATCAAACAAAATCTACTGATACCCCCAATAGATAGTAATAGTGAATGGTTTCTTATTTTTATTGTTATTTTTATGCTAGTTTTAGTGGTTTAACACTTAATGCCACAACAGAGCAGAATCCAGTCCGCCATTGCCAATCCATCTTTGGTATCGTTTGTGTTTGAAATATCAATTGAGAGTGTTGGAGGAGGTGTTTTCCCCTAGGCTTCTCCATAGATTTTTTCAAAACATACTGGGTTCTATGGTAAAACACATCCAATTAATTTTTATGTACAAAAAAGAGAATGTTGTCAAAAGTTGGAATTTTCAACTTGTGGAGGCATCATATTTTATGTGTGCTCCAACAGAATAAGACTTTAATAAGCTCAATTCATGTATGACATATGGAGAACACAAAATTAATCCTCGTATGACATCAAACTAACATTATTATCACAATGATGACCAATCAAAAACAAATCTAAATTTAATCAGAAAGTAAGTAGTACCAGGCAAGCCAATATGGTGCTTTGGGGCAATAATGCTGTCTTTTCAAGAAACTAACTTTATGATAATTATTTTTGACATTATCTAAAACTTTGACCAGTTTCTACTCCTAAATCCTAAATATACCTTCCTCATCCCAAATAAAATAAAATTTCAATGTTTACACATATTTTATCTAGTTAAAGTCTCTAGCTAACTGTTTTTCTCAAAATTGCAAATTATTTTCACCATGGCTAGCTGAAACACATTGAACTACTTATGTAAGTATCTACTTGACTCTAGATGGAGGGGGAAGGCAGGGTGGAGACAGGGATATTAGCATTGTAGCTGCAACCTGTTGCTGCAACAAAGCAAGTAAATATGGCGTTGTTCACATGTTCTAATAGATTAAATAATAATTTATTTCTGTAATAGGGTACTGTGGTATATGGTAGTTAAGAAAGTAGATTAATGGCCATTCACTGCCTTGCTCTGTTCCATTTGCCATCATTGACCTGCCTCTTGCTGCTTGCTGCTCAACTGCCTGCTACTCTCAAGCAACGGCTACCTACTTATCAACATCAGATCACATCCTGCCTGACAATGCCTGGGCTGTCCTGAGTAGTAGCAGTAGAAGGCAAGCAAGTTGTGCATGTGTGGCTTGTTTGTGGCCTGTGGTTGAATGCTTATTTTGTGTGGTACTTATGTACAAAATACTTATATATCACCATATACATGCAACACAAAAATAATAATGGTACAAGCTGAGTACAAGAAGTAATATGTTTTGTTATTTTCTCCTACATTGGAGGGTTGCAGCAATAGTGTTTTACTCATGACCTAGGGCTTATATGGCAGCAAAATTTGCAATTTGGAGAAAAATGACACCCCCTGTTGCAAAAGTAAGAAAAAAGGTTTTGAAATTTTTCAACGTAATTTCTTAAAAGGACAGAATGATCTTGGAGTATTTACAGAAGAGTTCAACCCAAATTGACAAAAAGAAGACCATCAGACGAATTAATTGAATTTTCTATCTCTTTTGATAGTATTTTGTATCTTGGAAAGAAGAATAAATAGGATATATTGACAGTTGAACTAAAGGGAGGGGACACAATGACTAAGTAAAAATTTGATGCAAGATTATTTAGTGGCTTTTTTGCTTTTTGCCATAAATCTTCTGGTTAAATTTTTTAGGGGATTTTGAAATATTCCTTTTAGAAATGACAGAATACAAGAATCTTTTTCACTTTAATTTTGATGTGATTGAAAGACTGAGAACCCACTATCAATTATATCTTTGAGGTTATGAGACAAATTTAAAATGGGTTAACCATAAGTAGAAGCAAGCCTTTAAAACTCACCTAGAAGATAAATGGCATTGGCTCTAAGTTGAAAGAAATTACAAAATCCACATGAGTTAAATAGAGTGCACACATGACATACACAGATGGATCTAACATTTAAGCCCTTTATTATATATTTTGTGCAATTTTCAAAGAAGAGTATTGTGTTTGCTTGTGGTGTCAAGTTACACAAAAATCAATCTAACAAAGTTGATGGTATTAATGGCTATTAATAAAAATATAAGATCCATTGGCAAAAATATTTTCTAGAGTAGTTTTTTACACAGTAAATTTTGGGTAATTTACCCATTTATTTGCTTCCCAATTTAAAATCCAAGTGGGTATATTTAACTGGGTGGGTGAATAATGTTTACTGGTTTACTTTTTTGCATGGAAACAAATATATTTTTTTTGTTTGTCATGTGTCATGAAGTGCACATGACTATTCAGTTCAAGCAACAGGCTGAAACAACTTCATATTGCTCATTACCTTACAACTCACACCAACAACTGACAAAAGGCATCAAAATGACATAACACATTCTGTTTTTTGCCAATAAGTTGTTCAAGACTTCCAATGACCACCCCACACAACAGGTATGCTGTTTTTGCTATTCCAATCCCATCCACCTCATCTACACTGCAAATGAATGAAGGTTTGCAATTCCATTGTTGACTGCAGAGAAATAGCCAATTGTTGTACCAGGCCATGCTTTACTGGCATTTGTTAGTGTTGACCATTGTAAGTTCACCACCATTGAGTTTTCATGTTTTGAAGTGTTAAAAGACATTTCATCACTGTCACTGTATCAGGTGACAATAAATGAACAATAAAAGGGCCCCATGATTCCACAATTAGGTTGTAATTATTATTATTGAATAATGAGGGCACATGAAATTGAAAATTTGAAATTCTTTCTGAAAATTATGCTGTTCTGTCAATTCCACAATCTCACTCTGCTTTTGCCTTTTGCCTCAGCTCCTAATCTCTCCTAATCTCTCCTAATCTCTCCTAATCCTATTTGTAACTGATTGTTAAAATATTCAACCTCATCTAGTTGTTTTTTGTAATTGAGTACATTGTGTGAGATATTTTGTGTCAATGCAGATGGGGACTGGTGCTGTTAGAAATGAGATGAGACATGATGTGAGCTCAAGAGCTTGTTTACCCAATCATGGCAGTAGAGTATTCATGATAAAGGGTGCAGGTTACAAAAGTAATTTGTGGTAACCAAATAATGCAACAATTAATTATTTTTAAACAGCAATTAAATTTCTTTTGAAAAAGATAGCAACAAACATGAAAGGTACAGCAATTACTTATTGATTGATTTTTATTGAAATCAACATCTTCAAAGTATATAGAGAAGCAAAGTAAAAATGAATTTTAATTGGAGTGGATAAGTGTTATTCAGTATGGAAATTATGTATTAAATAATCTTAGAGGGGAGTGATTCTAGTTTTAATATTGCATTTGTTCATTATGCCTTATACCATGAACTACCCAAGTATTTCATGCCTCATCAAATTTGTTTTACTCTCAAAACCGTGAGTAACTTCTACGTTTACATTTATAACTAAACAAAAATTCTTGCCTAAACATTTACATATTCAGAATTATTTTGTGTGGACATTACTTTAACTGGCATTGAAAAGGTGTGGGAATGGACAGTCTATTTGGATTTGTCTTGAATTTTAATTAAAAAACTGTTAAAAAGCACATAAAATGTGTTTACCCATTTTAGGAAAATTTGCCCATGGGTAAATTCCTTTACCCATCTACATGCTGGGACATCGGGTTGGATAAACCATTTTTTACTGGATAAATAAAAAATTTACAGGGAAAACAACTGGGCAAATGAGTATTCTCCCAACTTTAATTTAAAATTTGAAAACTGTCACTTTCATCTTTTGTCTTATATACCATTAAAATGTACATTCTCCAACATCTATCAACCTCCTTTGTTCCAAAGAAAGATTCAGAAAAAGACACACCATATAGAATTTTTTGTCATCAACATCAGTGGACTACAAATGCAACCCAGTGCAATAGTCCTAAGCTTTAGTCGCCAAAAACATTTAGTGCACATCTAGACCTGCAATTGCCCAAATGCCAATTTACTATTTACCTTTACCATCATGAAGTCAGTTTTCAGTTGCCTTTTTAAGTACTTTGCAATTACCAAGTAAATCAGAGTAATCTCCCTCAATACTCCTGAAATTATATAGATAAACAGTAAATAGGGTAATTAAAATGATAGCCGTTGATTATGAACACCATTAAAATAAAGTCAAGTGCAGTATTTTTGCAATATAACACACCTTTTATCACACAATAACTTTGTTAAATCTGTTTGTGGTAAGAATATTAGAACTCACGACACATATCGTGCTTGATTTGAAGTTTGTCATTGGATTTTGATAAATTTGCTCATTCAATGAATATGATAAATAGAAAATAATAAATGGTCAAGGTAAATGCAGAGTTTATTTTTAAATAGATAGGGAAATTCTAGATTTGACCAAAGCCCAAGAAAAGAAAAATCACAGTGCTACAACACTGTAGCTTAGATGGAATATCTACCAAACTATCTTTCCCTGTGTGTGTGCATGTGTTAATGTTATTTTCTTCTTAATTATTACACACTAACCACCTGAAGTAATTATTCAACAAGATCATTCATCATTTTTGTTTGACACTCATGCAAAACTACCTACAATCAATCAGAATGAATATGTCACATGTCACTTATGCAACTCAACTAAATATCAAAAATTAGGGAAAATATATTCCACTCTTTTTTACCTGTTAAGTTGGTTGATTTGAACAATTAAAACTCAATATTGATATATATTATTCACAAGAAGGGGCCAGCAGGGGGCTGTTTACTTGGGATGGGTGGCCTGGTTACCAAAACAATCTAGCTCCACCAAAAAATGAAATTATGAAGGCTTTCTGTTGTACTCAATCTGATACTCATCCAACCAATATGTGTGTTTTGTATGACACTCATTAGAAACTATTGTACAGTGATACATCAGCATTGTCTACTGGAATATTTACTGCAAAATGACCATTTAGAAATGTCAGATGCTGCACATCAATTAAAATTTATGAGTGCCGCTGGTGACAAAACGGTCATTAAGACAGCAAGAATCATCTACACATTCTAGGGTTCACCTTGTTCATCTCAAAAATGTAGTAGCTTATTTTATGAGTGGTATTTCATGTGTGTTAGGCTTGATTATCATCACATAGTTTAGGTCTTTCTCAGGGAACTCCATCAAGTGTATCAAGCCACTGAATACTTTTATTACAATAAAATTGCACCAGTGATTTGTATCCAGAACAAATATCAGTGTAGGAGGTCAAATATGAAGCCCCCTTTATAATCTCAGGATGTAAAAGGTGACTCAAACGACAGACTAAAAATGATGTGTGTCACAGAGTAAGGTGTGTGAGATTACCTATTTATTAATTTTGTCTAGTTTATCCACAAACCAAGGGAAGTCCTCTTGGGGAAGGTTATGGTACAATTGTAATACTGATCTGGATCTGAAAATAACCAGAATATGTCCTAGGTATCTCAAAAAAATTGTCATCAAATATCAACTGACAATCAACAAGTCATGGAATTGGTTATTTTTCACATGTCTTGTCCTAGCTAAGTATCTTGTCCTTCATGTAAATTTGGAGCACAAAAACAAAATTTTCAGTCCTAACAAATGAAAACACAGACAAAAATACTATTTGAGTACATGGTACTAGCAAATCTAAGTATTGTCCATATTATTGTGTACAATCCAGCTAGACTACCAACACAACCATCAATCTCATATAATATGACCTCTCATGTTTGCAGTAATGAGACTGTGGGGTCCAAATATCTTCTTTGACCATAGTACATCAATTGTGGGGGTTGTGCATTTGGACTCTGCCTTCCAATATTCCACACTATAACATCTAGAAAAAAACTCACAAATGTAAAAATCTATTATCCCCTTATGTTTATGTCAAAAGACAAAATACAAAACCCAAGAATTTTTATTGAGGCATAATTGAAAAAATATGATAGCACCAATAAAAATATTAATTCATAAAAGTTTAACAGTGATTATCCTGCATCAACAACAAAGAAACAAACAAACAAATCAATAAAAATACTTTATATCAACATCTTGGATTGATATTAGGGATTTGAGAAGTAGATTCAATAATTCAAATTTCATGTATTCCTAAAGTATGTTTTGGAGAGCAAAAAATCTTCTGTGCTATCTTTATGTACGTAAAGGAAGGTCTTTTTTCCACTGAACAAAACATGCATTTCAGTGCATGTCCTTGGAATGTCATTTTGCTCAACCTGTTCTGTCCACTGGTGGAAACTAGGACATACTTAGGGAATCTACATCCAAACTGATAATCCATCAGTGATTATGCTTGAGCTGAGGTAGGATATGGTAGATTCCTTAAAAATAAGCATGAATGAGAGATCATTTGGTATCCCTCTAGAAGCTGAACAATATTGGTGCCACTTTAAAAGCAATTTCAAACACTGTGAGTGAGTCCAAAAAGGAGACAAAAAAATAAAATGATATACAAACCCATCCTTTTTTCTAATCTCAAAGAGGTTTGTTATTTAATTCTTGGTGCAAAGCTTAGGATTGGGGTGGACAACGTGGGAAAGATCACCCATTTATTATCATTGTTTACTTCTTTCCACTAAAATTGTGGAGTCATCTTGACAGGTTTTGGCATGATTGTATGAATTAGAGATATATTTCAAATGCTTTGCATCCAGAACCTGAACAATATTGGGTATAGCTTTAAAGAAGCTCAATGACCAAGGGTAGAATAGGGAACAAATGTCATAAAGATATAGACACAAAAAGTAACCACTTCATGAATCATCCCTTTTTACTAGGTTCAAAGTGTTAATTGTTGGCATCAAGCTAGATTTTTTAGATCAATCCAATAGCTATTGATATCAATGAGTGTATCCTGAATAAAAGGGTTATTTGTATAAATATATTATTGTAGGAATCCAATCAAATCTAATGTTCACCAGCATTGCATTACACTTTTAGTGTCAAATGAAGTTCCAGATAAGAAAACACACTAATCAGGAGCTCCTGTTATTAGTAGACCAAATGCAATATCTAAATTTGAGATACCAAAAGAAGTACTCCTAACTAAATAGAATTGAAGGATCAATTCATCCTTTTATTGATCAACTTCTGACAATACCAAGCATTCTGAAATATGCTTCATATACTTTTCTTTAATTAGAACTTTCAACAATGATTTTGTGACCAACATTGAGCAGCCTATGACTTGAAAATTTTGCTCAGGGACATCAATATTATTAGAGCTTCAGATGAATGAGCATCATGCTAACACACACTTCTTCACATCAACTATTGTCTAGTGTATAATACTTGGACCTGAGTTTAACACTTTAAAGTTAAATTTTATCTTGTTGAATGATGTGGTTTCACATGAACTAAATGCACAAAATTTGTGATTTTCCATACAGAAGTCAAAAATGCACTTGTTATTCATGAAAAAATCATCAATACATTTTCTATTTATCATTTACACATGAGTTTTGACAATATTAGCAATCACTTCTAACATGTCAATAGATGAACAGGCATGGAGATGATATCAATTGGAAAAATGTTAAATGAAGTTCCCAAGCAAGAATTGATCAATATTTTTCATCTACTTCACCCAAGATGTGTCACTTGTGTATGTTACCATGTTGTATGTTATTTTTTTTTAAATATTATTAAGTAGTACTTGTATTTTTCAAAGCTGCAGAGTTATGATAAATTTTTGTCATGTCATTTAAATTTTGATTCACCAGTAATTTGAACACAATTAAGGGCTTTTAGTTTGTAGCTTGATTTTTGTTAAACAGAAAAATGAAGTCTAAGATAATGAATAAAATTGGATCAAATCATTCTTTAGTCCATTACCAATCAACACATTTGAATAAATCTCAAAATAATATTTACAAAGCATAGCATTATTTAAAATTAACAAATTAAAATGGGATAAGTTGCTATTTTTCCATTTGTTTGCTTACTTATGTCTCAAATCAATTAAAAATCAAAAGCAATTATTAGTGCTCTTGCCCATATTACTTCAGCAAAGATTGGGCACTGTAATCTTACAAAAAATAATTGTTAAACCTGAAAAGAGTTTTGTGTCATAAAATGGGACCAATAGTATTTTAAAAAGTTCTATTATTGAATTTATTTTGTGGCAGATATGATGGATAAGGATTATCATGCTAATTATTTCAAAAAGATTTTGAAATGTAATCAGATTAGTTGGTACTTATTTATACCATAATTATTAGAAAATGACCCTGCCTATTAAAAACAACCTCAATTTTTAAGAAAAATGATCATGGTGAAAAATAGAATTGTGATCCCCAGTCATTTTCAAAAACATCTTGAGTTTTTTATCTTATTATGGTACATACTTCTATCTACTACCTTGTACCTACTTTAATTTAGTATCCAGAGGATAGTAAAAAAATGGAAGCAGCCCCCAATTTGGAAACAACCTTGGTAAAATATTATGTCTATATCATGGCCATGGAAAAACATTTGAAAACGACCCTTGGGTCATTTTCAAATATAATTATGATAGAATCTGAAGCTCTTACAACAATTTGTAATGGAATTTGTACCAAAATTAACTTAACTTGAATAGTCACAAAGTAAATGCTACACAGAAACATCGAAAAAGAAACCAAAATTTTTAGATTATTTTGTGTATTGAAAAATGCCCTTGCCAGAATATTTTAGACAAGCAGTAATACACTTGTAAAAATCTACTAAATTTCTTTTCATGTACATATGATTCATTGCTAATGTCTGACCTTGTCAATTTTTCCAATCAAGAAAAATGAAAGGTTGTTGCTTATTTTCATTTAGACAGTTTTTGTTGAATCATGGTGTCTGTTCACTAAAGTATTGTGGAAGGGACAGATATGGGGCAAAAATTGACAATTCTTAAGTTGTAAGTATGGTACCTACAATACTACTTTGTCGAAAAGTTTAGTTACAGACTGTGACAAAAAACAGTGAAAATAGTTTTCCTAGAATGAAGGTAGTAATCAATAAGGTCTAGAAGATAGTGTGCTCGTGGCGGTTGACAGATGGACGGACGGATGGATGGAGGGTTCTATACTACTCCTACTTACTAGTCGTACCCGTATTACTATAATACCTACTACTAGTACAATAGCAAGTCTGTACTAGAGGTTTGGTAGTAGTATCCCCAGCCAGGTACAATAATATTATGTCGTACGGTAGAGAAAAAAATACATCCATACGTTACCTACGTACGTACGTACGTACGTACGTACGCACTCTCTAGAGGTAGGTATGTAGTTAATTATTATTAATACCCAGTTATTGGTAGTAAGTAGGTACTAACGTACCTGAAAAATTGTACTAATATCTACTTGTAGTATGTTGTACCAAGCCAAAGGCTGCTCTAATAAGTAGAGGTATTGTTGTTCAAAAGGGCTTAAACATATATGTTCATGCTTTTTCAAAATCATTTAAATGTTTTTGAAATATTATGGTATGGTAGTATGGTTGGAATCAAAGAGGAGCTTTGTTGGTTGTGGTTTGTTGGTTGTTACTTACGTTGTCATTATGTTGTTGGGCATTGTGTTGGGGAAGGCTCTCTTTATTTCCCCTCCAAAGCAAGCTCGGCAATTTTCTGATATGAGTTGTTTTTGAGAGAACCTGAATGATGGCTCGTAGTTGGCAGTGGTCAGGCAGGGGTAAGCAGTAAGAAGTAAGAGGCAGGAGGAGCTCAAGAAGGGTCAAGAAAATTAATGTTGAATTAGGTTGAATTGTGGCTTCCCTCTTCTTTTATTTTGATGGCATTATGATATTATTTTGATTCATTATTATTCTTCTTATCTGACATGATCTGACGCCGGAATGCCCGAATCCACGATCCATGCACGAAATTATTGAAATAGGCCAATGATGGCATTCCATTCATACAAGAGTTCGTACCAAAGCTTACCACTCTCCAAACGCCTAGGAGCATGGTGTCTATTTTCATCAGCGATCGTATTGGCTGCTACCATTGGGGTTCTTCTGGGCATGTCACATTCCGATCGACAGCATCGGCAACATCGGCAACATCAGCAACATCAGCAGCAGGAGGTGAATGACGCGGCTGATTTTTCAAAGTTGCCTCAATCTATGGAATTGGGACCACCGGAAACGGAAACGGCGGCGGTTGATAATGAAATCAGTGTGCAGAATGACATAAGTCGACTTGGATTGAGCGGGGAAGAACATGACTTGGTCGGAGAAAATTTTGCAGACGACGTTGTTGGCGAAAGCAGCGAGGACGGAATCGTAGGCGGGAAAGTAAGGGCCACCTTGGCCCCGACACTTGCCCCTACCATTGCACCATCGTCATACCCCAGTGAGGAGCCGTCTGCATCTCCTATTTTTAGTCCAAGCATTTCGCCGAGTGAATCCCTTTCGCCGAGTGTAGTGCCTTCAATTTCACCTAGCTCAAATCCAAGCATAAGTCCATCCACATCAGTGCATCCCTCGCCCTTTCCATCTTTTCATCCTTCCACATTTCCATCGGCTGATCCCACGGAGCAGGTAAGCCGTTTTTATTTTCATTTGAAGTAAAAATTTGTTTGTCGAATTTAATTTTATTGTTTTCTCTGCTCTGTTTTGTGAAATTGAAACAGCCATCATTGACACCAACCCAAGCTCTACTTTCGAAAAATACTACGAGTCCAGCGACACTTTTCTCGATAACGGAAATATCTACACCAACGACAGTGGAACAAGAAAGCATCGCTCCTCCCACTCATCCCACTTCCTTTCCATCTGAAATACCATCGTCAATTCCATCCGATCGTCCTACCCCCGCTCCATCTCGAGCTCCATCCCGTGCTCCAACGGCACACCCTACAACAACTCCAACAACTACAAAAAAGCAATCACCCTGCTTCACAACGTCCACATATGAATCCATCGATCATGACGTTGCTCAAATCAAAAACTCAATCTCCAACAATGTCACTCGCAGTCACTTCCTCGGTGGAATAGTCCGCCTCGTCGCACACGATTTTATGGACTACGACCGCACCGAGGAAGACGAGGAAACGGGGAATAAAATGGGAGCGGATGGATGCATCGACATGGATCATTCCGCCAATGCCGGTTTGGAAACTATTTGGTGCAACACCTGCCAATTGACATTGCTCTACCACACGAAATATTCTCATCTATCTCGGGCAGATTTTTGGATCGCAGCCGCAAATGCAGTGATACGCCAAACGTCCGTGGGAAATGCATTGGATTTGAAACATAGTTTTCTATGGGGGCGTAAGGATTCGGAATCGTGCGAGGGCTCCGCGGAGAGATTGCCGACGCCGCGGGGATGTTCGGAAATTGAAAGTGTATTTTTGAGGAGGATGGGATTGGGATGGGGAGATGCGGTTGCTTTGATGGGGGCACATACTTTGGGCCGGGGGCATGGGGATGTGAGTTGGACTTTTGTTTGTTCGTTGTTCGTGGACTTGGCATTGAGATGATTGCGATGTCTTCGTAGGCAGATGAAACCATAATCTCATTTCTCGGATTTTTTGAATTCTATGTTGCTGGAACGTCATCAGTTTTCGGGCCATGAAGGGACATGGGTCGATTCCGACGAGGAGGCACAAGTGAGTTTTCGTAATCAAACCTTGATCAAACACTCATGATCGGGACATCCTCATTTTTTTATTTACATCTAACGAACAAATCCTTCAACTCGTTCGAAAATCTGCTACTCTGCTGATGCATGTGGAAACGTTGCGTTTCAGGTATTCGACAAAAAATACTACGAGGCAATTTATCAACACGCATGGAGACCACGTAATAGGGGAAGCTCCAACCAAGACTGGACCCGAACTCCTTCCTCCAACAACGAACCTCCAAAAATGATGCTCAACACCGATATGTGCCTCGTGTTCAACATTGAACGCAGATTCCCATGCTGCTCCAACACCAATGGGGAAAATCGATGCAACAACAAAGACCTTTCAAAAATAGAGTGCCCACGATATTCAGAGACTCATTCTCGGAGGAATGCCACGGAGGCAGTGAGAGAAATGCTGGGTGGGGCGTATCCCAATTCGAATAATGGGCCTTTTTATACGGCGTTTGCGGCGGCGTGGGGAAAGGCGACTACCAATGGCTGGGAGGATTTGGTTCCTTTGGTGGACAATTGCGAGTTGCTGTAAAGTACCATATTGCAATTCTTTGAACTATTGTATTATTAGATACACTAAAAATAAAAAGAAATCCTTCTATTGTGAGAAAGTAACGAGGACTTTTCAAAATAGAAATGGGTTTGGAGAATTCTAGATAAATATTCTATTTCAATAAAAAAATAATACTGAAGGACGAATTAAAGTGGAGACCAAACACGGCATACTTGCCATGTTTTTTGTGTTCGCAAGCATCGGTGAATGCTGCTGTTTTGAACGGTGCTGAGAGCTAGCGTGATAGATCGAATCAAAAGAAACTCTAAAAGTAAAATACTCCTATTTCAGAATTTTGGCTTCAAGGTACTGAACAAGTGGGGCTTTCCAATTAGCTTGGCTGCAAATAGAAAAAGGCCAAATGACTCATGTGCAAAATCCTCATATGCGCAAAAATAGCTACGACTTCTCAAAAGATTGAAAAAAACAATAATAACATTTTACACACACTACGAGACAACAAACCAAGTTGCAACACACTGCAAACTATCGCCATTGAATTTTATTTCACACTACATTTCAATTTAAATCAACATCGTGTTAAACAATCATAAAAACATATTTTTCATTATTCATAGCAACTAAAAACTATCGCTCACACCGAAGCATTGATACTGCGAGAGCTTTCCAAAACTTTGGATTGAATGTCACTCGACGCCGATGGTTCGGAACGCCCAGCACTTTTTTCAAGCGCGAACGACACATTTTTTTCACTTTTAGACACAGAAGTTCGCACATTATTTGTTGTTGAAGGTTTCACACTGGTTCTTGCTGTACTAGTGAAAAATTCTCTTCTAGATCTGAGTGACCTCGGCAGACTGCTCGAAAAACTCGATATTCTCCTCTGTATATTCTTTTTTGCTCTAACACGGAAGAATACGACACAATTCCAGAAACCTTGCAACGGAACTAATGCGGTGGCAAAAAGAATAAATCCATATGATGTGTAGCTATTCCCTGAAGCCCACAAATATTGAAGAGCTAAATATGGAGGCCAAGTAAGATAAAATGCAAGAAGATACCAAATTGACTGCCAAAAAACCATGTTCGCCATGCTGCTCCCTGCTCGGCGTCCACCTCCAGCATATTTCTTAGTTGCTTGTTCCGTCTAATCATGGAGTGAATTTTGACAATGAAAAGAATATTCAGACAAATTGCCTTCAAAATGTTTGAATGCATTGAACAAACATCAATTTACCTTGTAAACAAACCAGCAAAGCGACATCATGATCACGGTGCAAGCAAGAATTGCAGTGATTATGGGGATTTCTGGCCACCACGGTGCTACGCGTAAGAAACAACAATTGCAAAAATCATTTAGAAAAAGACAACAACGCTTAACAGAAAAGCACTTGAACAATGTTCTTACCAGAATTATTGCACCACAAGAATAACTACCAACACCAAGAACAGCAACACCAAAAACCAATTTAGAAAAAACAACTATCACGTTTCAATGGATCATTTGAACATAATTCTTACCATATCATAGAAAGGAATTCCCGCAAAAGCAAACGCCAAACCCACTACAATAGGACAAGAGAAAAGCCAAATGCGTATCTTCCTGGTACTGGATTCTGACCATCCACATTTTACTGTCAAAAAGTAGTACACGGCTAGTGACACATTCACAAAAGCAGATATTGTACCAATTTGAATGAAGAAACCTTGCGCAGTACAAGTAGCTTCATTTCCTTTGGCTCCTTGCACATAATACTCCTCGGGAATTGGAAGACTTGTCAACGCGTAGGCTACAGAACCCATGAGATCGAACACACTCAGTGTCAACATCAGCTGAGAGTACAATTTTGACCTCTTTCTCTTGTCTATAAGTACATCGAAGATGATGGCGCTCGAACCGAAGAATGAAATAATTGCCGACACTCGAGGTACCCAAACTAGAGCATTTTGTTTGGGTACGGTGTCAGCCCCTGCGTAACCTGGCCCCTCGCACCCGCAAATATAATTGAAGTTCAAAGCCAATTGGCAAGTCGGGTTCGACGTCGCCAGTTCATAGTTCTCGAAGAACTGGAACAATTTGAAACAAGTTGCATTTTTACCGATGAAAGGAATCTCCCTGTCGTAGTACTCCTGCTGCAACCCGTCGGGGCAAAAGTTGCATGACTCCTCACCCTCAGCCACTGATTGAAGACTGTCCACTGACACACCCTTTCCACAAATCTTGCAGCTCTCTGACGTGAATTTGCTGTTGCACTTGTTTGCACAATCTTGAGCACCATCAAGAGACAAACCAGAGAAGAAACACTGGATTTCACAAAAATAAAACTTTCAGCATGCATCAATAAGACTAACTATAGATGATGATTCATTTCAAAATCTTACCTCAACCCTTTGCTCATCAGCATCCTCTGTATTACATTCTTGACAATAACCTTGATTTTCTGACGAATAGTCGCAATACGATTCCCCCGACTCAGCATCACAAGATATGCGATCAGAACATCCTATATCACATTCGTCACCTATCTTATCCACCCTTAGCGTTGTTTCTTTCCCCAAATGGTTCTCAAGAAGGTCAAGCCCATCACTCAAAGAAATGGCAGTAATCGGAATGTCAACAGGAATACCAAAAACATTCGCATCAACAATGCTGTCGTCTTCCTGATTGTCATAAAGGACAACTGCCACACCACCACTGTCTTGACAGTTTACTAGTTTCTCCGCAAAATAGTAAAGGCCTCTAGAAATCAAGCACACAAAACCATCATCAGGAGTGTCATCGCCGCAATCTCCAGGAGCGCCGAACTTGCAATCTACTAGAGGGCCTGTTCCAGAAGTGTGAGGAGTGTTAAATAACGGATTGGTCCCGTCTTTGCCAACGACTAGCTTTCCCTCTACAGAAACAAAACCATCCATGATATCCCAGCACTCAGTGTGGCAAGCATCCGCACAGTTTTGCGACGAGCCGCTGGAAAGCCCCATCACATCCGCTTCGAAGCACCGATCTACATGCCACAAATAATCATAAGTTTGTGTTGGGCAATNAAAGCCCCATCACATCCGCTTCGAAGCACCGATCTACATGCCACAAATAATCATAAGTTTGTGTTGGGCAATCTTCACAAACTCCAGTTTCGTCATTGCAAAATGTTCTGTCTCTCGGACAGTCATCATTTGTTGTACAGGTCGGCGCAATAGCATCCACACACATTCTTTGACAGCCTTCCACCCCCAGCTCGGTGTCTGAGCGGCCAGAACACTCGTCCAGTGAAGTCAGACCCGAGCACTCTTCGCAAACGCCAACTGCCTCGCTCTCCCCCTCGCTCCCGCTGGCGAAATTGCAAAAGTACTTCAAACCCGAAATGAACGAAATACAATCCGACTGTTTGCTGCACGTTCTCGCCGGGCAATTCGCCTGGCAATCGTCTTTTCCATCATCCGACCACTCTTGAAACAAACACTCGTCAGGATGAAGTATAAGATTCTCACACGAAGCGCACGGCCCTTCGACGTAATTGTAATGCGAACAAAATTCTCCTTCGGCGCAGGGGTCGTCGCAAGTTTTGACCGAGCACTTGTAATAACAATCGTCGATGGCCTCTTCGGGAAATCCGGCTTCTTCGCTCCAGCAATAGTCGAGCTGCCGGTTGCCGCACGCTTGGCAGTATCCGCCGGCTTCGGGGCCGATGGCAAAGTCACAGAATAACACGCCATCTGATTCATTGGGTTCGCATTCATTGTTGGGGCTGCATCGATCGCCGATGGAAGAAGCATTTGCGAAGCTGTGGCTGTGGATGATGATGGCGGTTGAGAAAATACATGCTAGCCTGTTGAATAAAGGCCGCCTTGTTCGAGGAAACGCCATGGTTGATATTAATTACTTTTCTCTGGATTTGTTTGGTTCTGCAGTTTATTGGTGTTGATTTTCTTCTGCTTTTGGCTTTGTAACGTTTAATGTTCCAGTTCACTTACAAAAATAAAATATGAGAGCATGTCAGAATCTTGCCAATCCACTGCCACTGCTCGCTGACATCCTGCTGCTTCTTGGAACAGCCATCGGGGCACACTGGGCACGTGGCACGCTCACCGTCATGCATTCGGAAAAGATTCGGAAAGCATGATGAGGCATGGGGGAAATCAGAAATCATTCAGACATCACTCCAGCATCACTCGCAGAAATGCCATGTGAAAACTGCTTCCGCGATATTCACTGTCGTGTTGCGCTGTCGTGAAGAGTCTCGAATAACAAGGTGGGCGTTGCACGCAGAATTGACGGCACTGGTATTAGTGTCTTTTGACAAGATCCAGTCATAATGAGGCAATATTGTACCTAAGGTGACACGTGATAGCACGTGATAAGAAGTAGTAGTAGTATGTACCTTCATTATAGTACTCTTTTTGTTTTTGATAAAAATGGGTATACTAGTACTTCAGATTTTTATAGGGAAAAAATTTAGCACAATAACTTAGTCACCAGCTACAGCACAAGATTGAAGATTGGGATGTACAAGGGCCCAATTTTTACACACAACAAATAGTATTTTTCCGAATAATTAAATTTTCATTAGTTCAGGGGATGGACATTAGAAGAATTTTGGACACAGTCTAGTCCCAGGGGTCAAGGGTCTGGACATCAAAGCTTAAAAAATCAATAGGGTCATTTTTGTTAACTTCATAGGTCATTTGAGGTCATTTGAGGTCATTTGAGGTCATTTGAGGTCATTTTAGGTCATTGAAGGTCATTGAAGGTCATAGTATACACTAAAAGTCATAAAATGACATTGTTGCATACAGTTTTTTTATTGGAATGGGATCATGAGAGCTGGGAATTATTCTGCATGTTTTTTACATAAGATTTTTTGAGGGGTTATGGGGGTGTGCAGAGATGCAGCATGTTTTTACTAGTGTGATGCTTCCAGGGTAGGAGGGTGCCTACAGAAAAATAACATTTCACTAGTATGTGTACAAAATTCTTCTAATGTCTGTCCCCTGATTAGTTATAAAAATATTCCTAAAAAGATAGAAGAATTCATGTATTCTTATTTGGGTGTGTTTAATTGAATGGTTGTTTTCAAAAAGGAGTACAAATAGAAAACAATGAACAGCCACACTTTGTGAGGTATATTTGATTTTTGATTACATATCTTTCCCATATGACATCATTTTGATTTTTATGATATTTACCTAATATGTTTTAATGAAGATTGATCAAAATTCCTAAAACACAGACTTGAAATAATAAAAATAAACTCAGTGCATAAAAACTCTTGAAATCCTTTTAAGCTCTCACTTCTCCAAAATCTTTTATTCAATAAAAAATCATGGTTTCAATCAAAGTTCTCTATGTAGTTCTAAGCAGGTAGCTCCTTATGATAATTTGTTGTCAATGTCTTCATCATAATGCTGCCACTCAGTGGAATTAAACACAACAAAAGGCTTCAGCAGAAACAATGGTCTTATGAGTCAAATGGATAAAGTTGTGACACATAGCCACCAATATTGTTGGCCCACTACTGGGTCTGCATCCAACATGGCAATGGTTGACCTATTCATGGCCATGCTCATTATAATTTCCAACAAATGTTCCCAGCTGTACTTTTTCCACAATACATAAAATATGATTAAGTTACTGACCATTGGTGACCATTTCTTACCAAATCAAGATATGACATGTCAGAAACGGTCAATGCTTATCATCATCAGATGTGTTGGGTGTGGCTGCAGCAGCTTCACAGTTATGAAATCCAATTTTTTTCATCTGCTGTCAGTGAGGCAAATATTGCCATTCATTTGGACCATGATGTGATGAAATTCATAAATCCATAGATTGTCATTTTTCATTTGTCACTGGAGAGGTTGCAAAGAGGAGAATCTGATGTTAGATGGATGGTTTTTTTTTTCTTCTCAACAAAAGGAGTACTTATTGAAGCAGTTTCCAAACTTTTCCACCTAAATACCACATTTTATAAAGAACAAAAGGAGACATTAATTACTTCAAAATGGCGTGAGGGCTGATCCCGGATTTTTGGCAAGTTCCAAATAAAAATGTGAGGGGAAATGGAATCTGGACAATGCGGGAATGCATTGAAAGCTTATTTTAAAGTCGAGGTATGTTACTACTTACATAGGTACATAGTTAGAAGTACATGCATAAAAAACGATGAATTATTCGAATTTCCGCGTTTCATCTTTCCGGCCTATGTACTTGCAGAAAGAGGCTTTTTGCTTTTTGCTCAGCGCTAGAACAGCTATTGTATCTACCTTTTAGTTCTGGAAGACTGGGAATATAAACTCACTAAACTTTTATTTTTTAATTTTTAGCGAATTCAGTGAAAAAAAATAGAAAAAAATTGAAATATTATCACATGTATTTGATCGCGGGTTTCACATACTGTATGGTAGGCCTTCCCAAAATATGGTATTTATTTCTCTGTAAGGCTAAATGAAATACATCAACATCAGATCTTTTGTCAACTACATGTGATGCTTGCCCAAAAGATCAACAGACTCAACAGACCCGCCACCAATTCTCACCAATTTAACCATTGTTTCTTTGCCTCACAATTTCATTGTTGCTGCAGTTGAAAAGAGTTATTGCTGCTGCTACAACAAGTACTACTATGCTTTCATCAACAACCCATCACCTGGCCTTCCACTCTTAAACCACACTGACCTATCTTCACTAGCAAGAGTCCCTATTCTCCATCACTATGCTTTGTCCAAACCAGTGGATTATTCCTTTGGTTTTACATGAGATCAAAAATGAGCTTCATGAAATGGGCATCATCTATCAGTCACAAACAAAACAAACTCATCACACCTGGCCGTGCTGTTCATGTCAATGCTGAACACTAAGCAATTAATTATAAATAACACAGCTGCAGCATTGTCCTTGCCAATTACTTGTTCCAAATATGTTCTCATCAAATGGACACAAACTTCTTTCCTTTTTACCTGTGTTTCTTCAGAAAGGCTTAACCAACATGAGAAAACAATAAAAAGCTACAAATTATAACATTGAGGTCTGGAGTAATCTTCATCAGATTTGATCTGACATTAGATGTGGAATGGCTGAGGTAGTGTATTCAGATTACGGTCAGCTCTTGCCCAGAGTGGTTTCCTGTTACCACTGTAGAGCTGATGTGGTGAAGACAAGACATGCTGACAATGGTGTTGATAAATCCCCTCTTGATCAACACAAAGACTTGGAATCTCTTCATGCTTGAAATTTGGAGTATAGTGTTGCTGGAAACATTGTAATGCTTTACCATCATCAGGAACTCAGGCAGGCCTGCCAACTCATTTCTCTTGGAAACTATGCTTCTGGTTTTGTTGTTTGTATCATGCTGCAATGTCATCCACAAGATTGTAGCTGCTATTGTTAGAAATTCCACACAAAACCAACCACTAGGTACAGGTACAGCAACATGCCTTTTTCCCGCTTATGTTGATTTGAGCAGACATGAGGCATCGCAAGAGATGGAGGTGCTTGGGAGTTGGGAGGTTGACATCTAGAAGTAATGAGCTAATGGCTCAATTGCATTTAAAACTTGCCTTATGCTAGCTTCATAAAATAAGAATTTTCTACTAAGTAGCTCTTTCAAACTTTTATTCAATCATTGTATTCAATCAGTAGCTAAATTGTTCCATCATCAGAACATTATCCAATAGGTTTTGCATTACATATTGTCATTTCAATCACAATCTCGCCATTGGCAGGCATCATTCATTGCTTCTTATTATGCTGCACACCATAATGAAAGGATAACAATTAAGTATTAGGTTTTACAATGTGTGTGGTATCCTTGAACAGCACAACAAGCCAGTTGGGTTGTGAGCTTACCATGAGGATGGAGGGTTGATGGTAAAATTCAACTGTTTGATCTTGGTCAGCCAAAGCAAATTATTCTTACTAGTATTTTGGTGCTTGCATGAGGCCTTGTTTCTGCAAGTTAGGCCATAGCAGCCTCAATCTCTTATCCCCTGTGGAACAAATTAAAATATAGCATCTTGATGTTGTAATCAAAGTGCCTTCTGATTTGTTCCACAAGCAGGTGGTATTACCTATCCAGCAATGAAGAAGAATTAAGAGGTCAACATTGATGTAATTGGAATTTTTTAAGCTTGTCCATTTTTCCACAAGAAAATGTGGTAGTTCTGATTGATTTTTGATACAGAATGATAAGACATGATGTCCAGAAAGATTGTTGTTTAAGTTTCAATCATGAATGATCATCCAAGATCCATAGTTCTTCTATAGGATTAGTAAGAAATTACTTACGAGGCTTATCTACAGTATCACTGGCCCTTTACCTCAAGTATCACTTGTGATATGTGTGAAAAAAATCATTATTTACCCACTTTTGATTTGCTGAAAATACATTTGAATTAATTTTTTTGTTCAATACATTCTGAATACATTTGAGTACTATTGAGTGCAAGTTAATAATTTATCATTGTTATCAACTGGTTCAAAGATTAAATGACAAATAACTGCCTTATGATGTAGAAATTAGTACTAGGACCCTCACAAGTTAAGAATGCTGATGTTCTGCTCTACAATCTAACTGTGGACAACCAAAGGTTTTTATGAAGATAATTTCAAAATACAACACCCATTTTGAATGTATAGATGGAAGTAGAAATTGGTATGATTATCTACAGCAAGCAGAGTGTCACAGGCACAAGATCTTACAAATCTTAAAATAAGGACTTTTAGGCTAACTACCCTCAAAATGATCCATTAGAAGTCAACAGAGAATCTTTTCCATAAATTTATTTCAAAGAGAAAATTAAAAATAATAAAGAATTAATTCTACAATACTAAACTTTCTTACTCTGAAAAGATTTCTTTCTCATGATTTGGAGGTGGATCTTACTGCTTGTCATCTCATGTAGAAGTATGGTATTGTATGTTGTATACATCATTGAGTACAATAACTTCATGTCAATATAGTATTAGTATATATCCTCCCTCAAAAGATCCTGTGGTGAGCCAGTAATTTCATTTTCATCATAATCTCATTTATTTTTGAGGGTAACAATAGTACCAGTTCCCATTTAAAAACACTCCAGAGGGAAATAAAAATTTAATAATGATTTGTATATTTTTGTAATTATCCTATAAATTTGATAACTTTTACTTCTGAATACATTTGAATATGTCAGAAAATACAAAATGTAATCAACGTATTCAAATATTGTATTCGAATGTATTCAGATGTTAATATAAACCATTATAAAAGTACCCATAAATTTCTTGTGATGAGATCTCCCAATTGGTATAATTACATATCTTTTTGCACAAAAAATATTTCATTTTACCTTCAAATTTGTACATGGAAAAATTTCAAAGTTTCTCATAAAATAATGTATGATTATGTATCATGAAACTCATGGTTGATAATGGGTACATTGTTGTAATAAAGTTAGAGTACATTCAGTATTTGAATATCATTTACAGGCCAAAATATCTCCTTCAAATTGATGTAAATGAATTTTTTTGAACTAAAAAATGACAATAAATTTCAATTAAAAAAGGTTTTTTTTAACTTTTTATTATAAGATGGAAATGGTCTAGCACAATTTTTGATCCTTACCAATCTATGGTACAGTACCTTGATTTTTATCTACAATAGGTATGTGTGTATAACTGTAACCTTAATCTAGCCTAATCACATTTTGATGTTCCTACATATGTGGTACTTTTGAGTACTTTAGAGTATGTCTGAATACATATACATTTCAATGCTTCTTGAGAACAAATTCATTCAAATCAATTCAAATGTATTCACATATATATTCTTAAGCACTCAGAAGTACTCAAATGTATTCATGCAAATGTATCCAAAATTATCTACTTGTGTGTATTCAGATGTATTCAAGCGATTTCGATTTTTCAAATCAAAACTCTTATTTTATTTTTATTTGAGAATTTTCGATTGAAAATCGCTAACATTTAATGATTTTTGCAGTCTTCCTTTCGCTTTTGGTGCGAACTCTATTTTATGCTTGTCAGCTGGTCCTCTCGTTCTTGAACTGTCATAACAGGAAAACTGCACAGCAAAGTTGGATTGCAGGATAGTTTCCTTTCAGCGAGATGGTTGGGATAATATTATGAACAAATATTAAAAAAATGACAATTAAAAAGAATGATCAGGTTACCCACATTATTCATCACCCATTCCAAAGCAAGAAATTAGAAAAACAATGATATTATAAGTCAAAATAAATCCTTTAAAAATATATAAAAGACAGGAGATGATGTCATGTCTTAGTAGGTGGCAAAAGTATGAAAATTGTAAACCCTCTGATGATTTTTTTTACAAAAAGCCTTGTTTTGAATCATCAAGCTTCAGCTCACAAAGTTTTTTATGAAATCATTTGAGTGGCCTCAATAACAGGAGGTTGGAGTCTGTGAATCCAAGATTAATTTTTCTAGATGAGTATTTTTGTATCATATTTTATTAGTACCATATTTTTGTCCATTCTACCTGCTACAAAATAATACTTTTTGATGAACGAAGAAAATATAAAATTGAGACAAATAGGTATTTAGATGCCATAGGTTTTTTAATCTCAAAAGGAGCTTTGTTTATCATTCATTTAGAATGTTTATAAATTTTGACTATTAAAAGTTATGTTTAAATCTTGTTTCAACATCTAACACAAGGTGGGCCATATCATAATTAGTTTTTGATGAAGGTAGCAACAATGCTTTGATCTAGTCATTTTTTCACACAGGTTTGTAGTTATTACAGTTTTAAAGTTTAGATTTTTTTGAAAACAAAGTCATCTTCTTTACATTCTAAAAGTAATAATATTTTTAAAATATTATGAGGATAAAATATTCTGATTGAGTTCACTATTTTTTTGTGTTTAAATCATTATTGCAAATGTACCTACTTCAACACAAAAACTCCATATTAGCTATCACCACATCAATATAACAAACAATGTTTTAAATACAATATTTTTGAAGCTTCACCCAATTTGTCATAAAATAGGGAATTGGTTATTTCCCACAATGTCTCTTAGACACATCCAAATTTCTGTTTTAAACTGAATTTATTTATTGGGATTCTTTGATTAGTCTACAATGATTTGCTACTTTAAAGAAAATTTTGAGTCATCAGAAGTTGTATGCTACATAATATGTATGTAGATGTTTTATATATGTTTCATTCTTCTATAAGTGTTTGCATAATTGAAATCATCTTGGACTATAGATTACAAATAAGCTACAGAAAATAGTTCTGCGCCAATTGGAAATGTACATCATGTTGTAGAAGTAATTATGAATCTTGTGCTTCAGAATCAAGGTGTGTATTACAATTACAGGTCAGTCTTCTTCATCTTCAGTATGATTTCTATGTCATCGGACATTCTATTAGCACCTCTTGGCAGTGCTAGAGTAAAATAGTATTAATGGGCTTTGTCCATTACAGCTTGACACACACTGCCAAGTGTGGTGAACAAGCACATCATGCAAATGAGTTTGATGGAGGGCATTTTTAAACAATGACCTCCACAGAACATCAATATCAATATCAACTTAAAAAATTTTGTCTTTCTTTTGCACACAAAGTATGCAGCAACAGCAAAGTGGAGGTCATGAAATACAAAAATGCTTTGTTTGCATCCCAAAACTGAAGCAGCTTAATCAACAAACCAAGGCAATAATCTCACCACAATATTAAAATTGTAGCTACTGAGATAAGAATTCTCCAAAGTCTACTTGGTTATTAATGCTGTCCCCCAAAACAATATCAAAGGTAAGAAATCAAATACTTAGGGGGTTTTATTAGAATCATTTGCATGTAATGTTTACTCATTGTGTTTCTGTTTTTTGTGTTGTCATTTTGATTCCAACATATGACACAGTCAACTGAACAATACACAATGATGGTGGATGATGGATTCTTTCACCATTGCTGTCATTATCACCAATGGAACCTTTATTGGATGACATTGATGTTAAAATCATATAAATTAGTTGCAGTGGGGAAATCATTGCTGTTATCAGCAATGCCAATATCCATGGTGTATTTCAACAATGCAAGCCACAGATTCATTGTGTTGGCATTGTGTTTTTTAGATTTTTGCTGCTGTATGGATTACCTAATGTACTACCCTACTCAAACAGTTTTTATCTACTCAAAAATCAAGAAAATTTTCAAATGTTATTGGAATAAATATTATCTTTCATTCACATAGGGATTTATTTTTAAAAATTATTTTATTCAAACAGGGATTGGAAACAAATATTTTTTTGTTCTATCCACGCAATCATTGGTGGTTTAGGGGGATAAATGTTTTTTGGGAAGTTGTAATCAAAACAAAAACTGGTGATTTTATGGCATCATTCAGTCATTTTGATTTATTGTTTGGTATTTGGTGTGTGGATGATCCTATGTACTTTTTTGTAAATAGTCATTATTGAGTTGTTTAGTGATAATTGGTGGTCCTGTGACCAAAAATTAGTTTCTGTGTAAGTGGGCATAAACTTTATTAAGACCATTCTATTGGCTTCAAAATAATAGCTAAAAAGTTACTTATTTACCACAAAGATATCTTAACCTTTAATCCAGAGAAGCAATTACCCACTTACCCTTTATCTTAACCCTCATCAGGTTCATATACCTTTACCCTGGTACAATACATAGTACAAAGAAATACAAAATTTATTTATTTTCAAAAAAATGATCACCCCCCTTCTGATAATCCATGGTAAATGGTAAACAGGAAAAATTGGGGTAAATAATGTTGAATGAGCCTAAACACCAAAATAAACACAAGTGAATTATTTTTATGATATAACTTAATTTTTATTAACCAACAACATTTTTAGAATTGTTAGTGCTCATTTTATTGGAGTTTATAGAATCATTTAAGTCATTAAGTTAGAGTTGAAGCCCATGACTGGATTTGGATTATTTATTTCATTTTCAAAATATGATATATTGTAAATGGTGGAGGTAAATGTATCATTTACCATTGTAAGCAGGAAGGGTAAATTCTGGATTTGATCCCTGTAAAAGGTAATTACCATACATCAGCCGAAAATAGGGTCTGCCATGATCCATTCTTTTTTAATGATCCTTTTGGAAGGATTTCAGAAAACTAGAATGATACATCCAGAATATAGCCAAGCTAGATTTGGGGGTCAAATTGAACCTTGTGTTGAACACACAGATGCATTCACACGTTTTAGATAGTATAAAAATGAATTCTTTTTTGATCTCTGAAAGACCAATCCTTTTGGAAGCATAATAATTTCCTCCAGAATATTTTTTTGAAGAGAGACCTTTCCCTGGTAAATTACCTGGCAAATGGATCTTTAGCTTTCCTTAACAGTAATCTTATCTCTAGATTATTCAAAAGTAAGGGATGAGTCAATAGTCTTCTTCTCCCTTTTTCTAATTATTGAAGAACAAAAACGATTTCATCAAAGTCAGAATAACTCCATGGGTAACCTTTGTTTTCCTAATCCATTTAGAGATGACAGATTTATAGCACAACAAAGTATTTTCTAGAAATATGACCAGGATGATGGACATAGCACACCCTCCTTATCAAGTGATACTACCTTGGAACAACTCATCTAGAACAGAAAATTTTCTATTCAATAGTACGCTTCTGTAACTGAATTTTATCTTTTGGTAGCAACTGGCAATTAATCATCTCATAGAACAGATAACAAATTAAATTGTATAATGGATCTTCTTTGGTTTAATCCCACACCCATTGTAATCCAATTTTCATATTCCGTTTAATGACTCAACAACAAAAAGTGAATTATCACTATTGGTGAACCTTGATTAAATTTGTGAGAATTGATGAACAACTCCCAATAATTTCTTGCAGGGGTAAGCACTAAGGAATATGGGTCACCACAAATCCAAATTGAAAAGTATTTAATATATATGAAAGTGTTGGGGGAAAAATCTAGCAACAAAATAAGAAAAGGAACAAAAGTAATTTAAAGAATTCATTGAAAAATATATATATTATCAATACCAATGGAGAAATTAATGAGGTGGAAGAGTTGAAGGTTAAAGCATGTCAATAAAGAATTTCATCTTATCATGCATTATGTAAGCCAAAATGGCACATATGATACACTCAAAATCCTTCATAGTAGCATCAATGAGCTCCTAGACATCTCCCAGGAGTCATGGTATATACAAAAATAATGAAATACTTTGTGACATTAAAAATTATATATTTTTGAACAGAATAGTATCTAAGATTGGATATTAGAGGTGGCAGAAATTTAGATGAGAAAAATAGATTGGTATTTTGCATCAAAACATCAAATACTGCAAAATGGAGGCTTGAGATTATGTTGGAGAAGATACAAAATATCTTTCACTAAATTAAGATGGGTATCAAAAATATGAAAAAATCTGTGATAAAAAATGCAATCATCAAAACTGTAACTACCAAGAGGTCTTTGTTTTTTTTATATTTATATCATGATTCTATTTTTTTTACTCATCATCTTCAAATAAATCACTTACAATGTATATTGGATGGCATGTTAAAACAGCTGATTGAATGGATATAATTATTGTTAGTGAATATCAATACACATATATTTAATATAGAGCAATCAAATATTCTTTCATCAATAAATGACTATTTGTGCAAATGGAACAAGCAAAATGAAAGTGAACAGATTTTGCAAGCCAGTTGGAGTTGAAGAAAAGTGTGAAAACAAGGGGATGTAAAGAAAAATATTCCAAAACTTTGTTTTCACATATTGAAGAGAACAAAGGATGAGAATAATGATGTGTTAGTTTTGATTTGTAAGGGTTTTTAACAAAATATTTGCATTAATTTTATAATCTTTTTCATAAAATATTATGTGGAACTTGTTGGGTATTTGTTTGTAGACAAATTTTTGCTGTAATGAAGTTTGACAGGAATTATGTTAAATAGAAAAGAAGCAAGAATTTGGATATGGAATTGGATTTTGATAGAAAAGCATCATAGATAGCAATTATCCATTGGTTTTGGAAAACTGGTTCAACTAGGATCAAGTAGGACCAACTGATCAAAATACATAAACATGACAAGTTAATAGTTGATAAGACAATGCCAATGACAATGGTATTGAAAAGAATGTGTTAAAAGCAAGCATTTTATACTTAAGAGATCAAGAAAGGCAATGAATACAATGGTCTCTTACTCATAAGTATGAATTTTCCTGGGTTTTGTGACCTAGAACCAAAATATGATTTTTTCAAAGTGACCAAATCAAATAGAACCAATATTATTGATGGGGAATTATACTAAATAATATATATTTGCTGTGATAAGGCTGATAGAGGTTGCCAGTGATCATCATGTTTCTATTCTTGATTTGAATTTGTCAATTATCTCTTTATCTTTACTGGTATATCCATAATTACTACTCACACCAGACATCTGCTCAAGGCTCACTCAACTGGTCAATATGGAAAAAATTCAGTTTTAAGGATTTTTGAGATCTGGTGTTTCTCTTTTTCATGTAAATAGAGAATCAAAGGCAAAGACAAGGATCTTCACCCCCAAAGTTTGACAACAAATCACATGACTTTTGATAAAGCTTCCACTGAGTTCATAATTGGTTGACATCATTAAAAGAATTTAGTGAGAATAAATGAAATCAGTAGCAAGTACCAGAGAAACAGTTTTAGTGTCTTAAAATGAAAAATATCATCTCTTGTTTCATCACATATGTACAAAATGAAAATATATTGTATGAATTTTGGATGTATGGGCATAAATCATTGTTGTTGTCAATCAAATCAATGACTTGACAAAGTATGAGTATGACAAGAAACTATGAAGATTGGATTAGTTTCCCTCTCAAATGAATAAGATAAGTGCTTACTACTGATTGCAGGTTATAGACTTAGCTGTAAGGGATGACATAAAAAGAGATTAGAAACAGTTTTCATGAAGTTGAACACAAAGAAGCTCAAGCCATGGTAAAAACATATGTCAAAGAAACTGCTACATATGGTGATGGTGATATTTACCATTGTTGCAAAGAAGTAATGTTTTCATGACAATCCATCCTTCTTTAGTATATGAGTTTGATTATTTGATGTGTAAGATGTTGGTAGGAATGGTAGAACATAAAAAACAAGCTCAATTTTTTGCCTCTTGTCCAGTTTGTCAGTATGGTAACAAAGGAAAATAAACATAATCTAAAAGCCATTTTTATCAGATCCAAAAATGATTACTGATTGAAAAATTGCAGAATACAATTACATTGGCACAGCACAAAGAAGAATATTTTCCAAGGATTCATGCAAAATTCAGTGCTGGACATTTTAAAGACTTTCTCTCTGAGCTACTAGATTCATGATTTGTTATCTCATTGACCAAAGAGCTTGTGGTGAAAGATAAGCTAATGTGCCTACTTTTTGGTTCTCAATAAGCCTAGGGACTGTTAGCTGGTAACATCTTTTTTGACCTAAGAATTCTAATTTAATTAATACATATAAATAGAAAAATCTTAATTCCATCATCACACCTTGATCTGGATGCTTTGAAAAAGTACCTTCAAAGAATGAAAGTTTCAACTCACTCTTACTCAAGTTTAAGATGCGCAATGTGTGCTTTGTTGGTATTGTATTCTTGTCAGAAGGCAATAATATTCTTCAAATTAGATCATGAACCCAGACAAATAACATGCTATGATCATTGGTTTTTGTGATTGTGATAAAATTTCATCCAATTTTCAGATTTGTAAAACCTCCTTGAGAATCCTAAAAATGATGAAAATTAGTTTTTTAAAGGGTCAACAATTCCTTCATTTTAAAACATTTATCAAAGCTGACTTATTTGCTAAGGATTTTTATTTGAATTTGATTCTTTGGTAACAATACATTGTAAAATATCACATATTTGGTAACTTATCCTCTTCATTGATTTACCCCAAAGGCTTGTCTTCTGCCTTCACATAAAATGATTTGAATTAACTCAAGGTGATGGAAAAATAGTGAAAAAAATCCTTGTGTTCTCTACACAATAACTTTGTAAAATATCATATCATCATTATAAACATATTTTCAAATGTACTACCTCAAAATTTTTTGAAAGATGATAATATTTGATCATGATAATGATTCAAATGTGAATATGATTGGTTCAATTCACTATAAGAAATGGGCCAATCACAGTGATTGATAAGTAGATACACAAGCAGGACCCATGACATCAGAATCACCAAAAATGATTTACTTCAGTAAAAATTACTACAAAAGTGGTGGTGAATACCTTTGTAGATTCACGTAGAATATATGTACTAATTCATACAATCTTCCAATTAGGTAATAAATTTGTAGTCTGTCAGTCATGTTGCACACAAAAAATCTTTTCTAAAATTTGGCAATGTTTGCATTTTTCCTGTGGCAAAGCTAGGAGCTGCCACAAACTGATTACATCAGTAAAAATGACTTTGAAAATGGGGATAAAGAGAAAACACTAGGTTTGTAGTGTTAAATGCCCACACGGCTATTACTGCTGTAAAAATAAATGCAAAAGTGGTGACGAATTTTATAACGCATATGTCATGTACCAATTTTACATATGTTGTCATGGTCCTTTCACAAGCTACTCATCAAAAAATAAAGATTTCATAATGATGAATAAACCACACAAAATGCCTTAGTGCTCTAACTTGGTATAGACTACTTGCTAAGAATATGCAACAGTACAAATGAGACATTTCTAAAAAGGAACTCATGTTAAAGAATTCACTTTCTTAACTTCCAAATTCATTAAATTCTTTTGCTACAAAGCATCTAAAAAGTGTAAATGGATAACATCAAAAATGAAATTAATGTTAAAATATTTACTTCTTGAATTACAAATTCATGCAATTCTTTTACTAAAAACAAAAACACTTGTTACTGATTGAATTCATGGATTATGATATTTTCATGAATCTGGACAAATTTATAAGAGCTCTTTTTCATCCGAGCTCAAATACACAACACCTTAAGTTTATATAATTTGCTACGTGAACTGTCACCTTAAATTTTGATTTTAATAATTTTTCAGAGTGGGGCCTAAGTCAAATTCCCTAAATTGATTTAAGCATTTTCAATGGGAAATCTTCATTGTATTGAAATTAAAATTTTCTAGAGATTTTTTAGTAAAATTCTACTTTATTTTTGTTGGAAAATCTTCTTTATTGTACTGGCTTTTAACATGTTATTTCATTAATGATGATTTATTGATTCCATTTGTAAATCACTTGTAATGTCTTCATGTATCTGATTTTTTTTATTTATTGAAAAATCTCCATTGCTTCTTGGATATCTCAGTCATTGGAACAACTTTGATTCCTTGATAATCCTTGAGTATAAATGTGGTCCTTTTACTTGCCTTCAAATATTTGGAAAAATACAACTTTTGAAATTACTAGAAAAGAAATCAGAATAATGAATCCTGATTGATAGGTATTTGGATGAAATATTTAGGTACATTTCAATCACCTAAAGAACACCCTGATTTAGTTTGCAACAAGAATTATCAACCAACTTGTAAATCTATAAAAAATTCAAGCCTTTATGAAGTTTGCCACAACCTTTGTCTGCTGATGACAAGTAATTGATGCTAGAAATTAGGTAGAAATTAGTACAGAAAATGTTTAAAATAGACAAAGTTGCTGTCTTCTAAATATTTATTCTTAGAATTTATCACTTAAAAGGACTGTGAAATAACCTAACAGAAAATGACCAAGTGCAATTAGTTATTTGATGTTTTTTGAGTTGTTAACAGTTTTGGATAGTTGATAGTTATGGTTATTTTTGTGTAAAATAACAACTTATCAACCATTAACTGTGGTTATGCTGGTTTCAGTTATCCAATGGGCACAAAGCCCTGGTTGATACACACAAATTTGGTTCCATACAAGAATGGAAAAGAATTTGTGATATGCAAACAAAAATCACAAAAATGCACACAAAATGGACATAATATTTTGTGTCCATTTGTGTCCATTTTATTTGCATTTTATTTGCATTTTGTTTCCATGGAACAAATTCTGGAGCTGAAAAGTGCCCCTGGAATGACCCGTTCCATCCTTTGCCATTTTGAATCCACTTGACTACTATAATAACATACCTAGGTATGTCCATGTTTTCTATTACTAATACCTAATAGTGCATAGTAGGTATTACTACTATCAGATTCAAATGCATGTCAAGTAATTTCCATAATGGTGGCAAATTACTTATACATGCCCCATAGGAGTTTTTGGTTTGGTTTTGGCATGCAAAAAATATTTAACAAAATTGTCTACAAAGGAATTTGTCTAAAATATTCTTGTATGGCTAGGTATGACACAAATTATTTTGGCAAAGACTCCGATGACAGAAACTGGTCAAAAAAAACAAAAAGGTCATATCACATGAATGTTTAGTGTTTCATTACTCCTATTAATATTAACATGATATACACACCACATACTAGGAGTATTATTAGTAGCAGAACATAATAATACTACTTTAAGAAGTCTTAAGCCTTTGTATTTCACATCAATGGGCCAGAAAAAATGACCATGCTTATTGTTACAAATTAAGCACTTTGAAATACAAGAAAAATGTCCTAGATAGGACAACTTCCATCATATTTGTATATACTTGCATCACTTGATCAATACAAGTATTTTTATTATTCATTTCTACCTTTTTTGACAAAAAAATCAAAAATTTGAAAAAATGTTATACTCAACTCAACAAAACGAGTTTCATTTGTGTGTTTTTTAAGCAGCTTTTTAATTTCATTTTCAAAAAAAGATAAACTATCATTTTTTTGACTATTTTCAGCATATTTTTTAACTTTTAAAATTTTGACCTACTTTTTTGACAAAAAGTTTCAAAAATTTGAAAAAACATTATACTCATTTCAACAAAAAGTTTTTTGTTCTTTTTAGGCAGTTTTTTATTTTTTTTGTTTTTGTTTTTGAAAAATAAGATATATTATTTTTTGAATATTTATTGTGTATTTTTTAATTTTTTAAAATTATAAGTTAAGTTTCTACATGTGTGAGGGTATGAGTTGAGGTTCAAATCCCATGCTCAGGCAAAAAGAAACAGAAATTGCCATGACACAGAAAAGTGTCTGTGGATTAAAAATGGAATAAAAATGGACACAGAATGGGACAATGGAGACAAAATGGACACAAAATGGCTACAATATTTTTTAGACATTTTGTGTCTACATGCATGAGAAAAAACAGTAAAAACCTTTGGGGTACCTTTAGTTTTTACTTTTTTCTCACTTGAGCAGAAACAAATGCAACAAAATGCAACTGTGAGTGGGTTTATGACACACCTTTCTTGGTTGGGACTTGTGCAAAGCACTTGTTCCCAACCAGAAATGTGTGACTGGAAAACCCTCTCCAGCCAACAATGTGGTTATACAGTCTCCATGTTTGTTTTTGTCTTGATTCCATGTTGTGTGGTACAAAATTGCAATCCACCTAAGAATGGCTACAAAAATGTTCCATCAGTCATATTGAATTGACAGGCCTTCTTTTTTGAGAAAATAATAATCTCAAAATTGTGTTTGTTTTTGAAAAATCAAGAAGAACAATATTAAGCAAAGAAAGTTACTGATTGATCTTTTTTTATGATTTTTAACTATTTTTGGATGGTTCCTGCTCATCCATTTCCTAGAAGGTACTGCTAAAGGATCATGTTTTGGAGATTTTTGTTATTTTTAGAATCACCAAAATGTAATCCAAAAACATTTTCAAAAAATTTTGTGTATTAACTTTCAAATGAAATAATCAATATTTTTGTCTCCAAAATTGCATTAGAACAATCCTCATGTCTTGTAATTTTCTTCTGCTTGGTTGGTACAGCTCAAATTTTTCTTATGACTGGCTTTTGTATCTTGGATTCTGAGCTGCAAGGCTCAAAAATTTCCTCTGCGTGGTTTTTAAGGCTTGGAATCCCAGCCATTCTGATCCATTTTGATCCATTTTGATCCATTTTGATCCATTTTGATCCATTTTGATCCATTTTGATTCATTTTGAGCCATTATTTTTAGCCATGTTATTGAGCCATATTGAGCCATTTGTAGCTGCCCAAGACATTTTAAATCATTTGCAAAACTAAATCCTACTAACTTATTGTAGGACTTAGTTCTGTTCATGACCTCAAAAAAAATTAAACTACTAAGTCAGTGGTACCTACCTACATACAATACCTGAGTAACTACGGTCTACAAAGGTCTGTAATCAACCCAAAGTTGTGAGCTATGCTGGCCTCTATCTTAGAAAAATAAGTTATTTCTGTCAGTTTTATTTAGGGAACCTCACACACTGAATGATTTTCAAAAAGCACTCCAAATTAGATGTTCCAACACCAAGATCCCTCCCAAAAATAAAAAAGTATCATTCTCTGCCTATGAACTTACATTTTCTAGAAATACCTCCCACACCAAACAATCTTCAACATCATTTAAAATTAAATGTTCCTGTTTCAAGATCCCTCCCAGAAATAAAAAGTATTTTTACATGAGATCAGATTTTTTCTAGAAAGCCATCATACACTTCATGGTTGTCAATAATCATTCCAAATCAAATATTCTTGTATATCCAAAAATTAGAAAAACAATATTGCATGACATGATATTTTTTTAGGAAGCCCTCCCACACAGAATAATCTTCAAAAAGCATTCCAAAATATATATTCTTCTGTCAAAATCCTTGCCAAAATTAAAATTATTATTGTATGTTCTCTCAACATATTTTTCTATGAAACCCTCCCACACTGAGAATTTTTTCTTACTTCAAAAAATTTTTTTGAATCAAGACACCTTCCAAAATTAAAAAATATATTATTACATGAAATTACAGACTAGTTTTTTTCTAGAAAGCCCTCCCACACTGAATAATCTTCAGGTATCTTCCAACTTAAATACTCTTGTTCTAGAATCCCTCCCAAAATAATTAAACACTATTGTGTGAACTCAAAATTCATTCTTTCTAGATAGCCCTCTCACACTGAATAATCTTTTATCAATAACAAAAGTGGTCATTAAATTAATCATATAATACTTTCTTATGAATCATTTTAACCTATTTAATAAAGAAGTAGCTAAAACCACAAAATGGAGCACATGCAAATTACCCTCTTGAAGTTTGCAGCTGCTGTGTACAGAATTTCAGTTAAACCCAATTCAAAAAATATTTTTTGCAACAAATCAATTCCATTTACAATGAATATATTTATCCTTTTATATTCAGCAAAATTTATGACAAAATATTTTTTCAATCACCTCTATCATATAATTGTTTTTCACAATTTACAGTTCATATTTATATCCAAGTTGTTGGTGAAAGTGAACCCACCTCTTAGAACAGCCCTGGTAAACTTTTACCTCAGAATCATCTGAGAAATCACTAAAAATCACAAAAAAAATTGAGCATCAATTTTCTTTGCTTAATATTGTTCTTCTCAATTGTTCTGAAAACAAAAATGTTTTTAAGATTTTTGTTTTCTTGAAAATAGAAAAGCCTATCAATTTATCATGCTCACAGAGACATTTTGGTGCTGTGCTCATGTGGCAAAAGTTTTGTATCCACATGTGGAACAAAAA
>JALLOT010000009.1:0-42025 GCA_036939595.1 Thalassiosira livingstoniorum | reverse complement strand
TTAATTTTGGAATGGGATTCCCCTACTACTGCAGGCCAGATCATTTTTTGGATTCTGATGGTATTTTTTTAGTAAACTGTTAGGTTTGGACTCAAAAATGGTATTGAATTTATTCAATTCAATCCAAATTAATATATCTTTATTAAAAAGAACCAGTTTTACTAATTTTGAAGTGATGGATGATTATTGATGAAAACTTATTCAAATGACCTTAGTTTAAAATACATTGAAACCAGACACACTTGTACACTCATATGCACAAAGCTATACCAAAATGATGGAAAAGAAAGATTTCAACCCTGGAATATCAAATTGTGATTTATTTTTGGAAACTTATATTTGGGTAATTTACAAATAATAGTGAGACCACATTAGAACATAATGCAACATTTGTTGATTGCACTGATAAATAAAAATGATGAAACAAGAATGTTTCACTCCTGGAACATTAGATCATTTTTGTTGAACAATTATATTTGGCTAATTTAGGAATACTATAGCTATAGAGACTACATTGGAACATCATACACAATGAAAAAAATTGTGGATTACATTGATCAATAAATAATGCCTAAGTGTAAATAGAAAAAGTGGTCTCATAGTAAAGACAAGATATGCACCAGCATGTCTGTAGATGAAGGGCCTAATGATTATTATCAACAAAAAAATGATGCAAAGCAGCTGTGCACACAGAGCCAAAAATCTATACAACCAAAAGCAAATTGTTCATTGGTGACTGGAAACAAACATGGCTTCACAGTTACAAACAATTTATGTTTAATATCATACTCTTTGGAACTTTTATTATTTGTGACTGTTGTACTCATGTATAATGTTGGATGATCAAATGTTTTCATGGTGAATTTGTTGTGTGTTGTCAACATCATCAATATTGTTGCAGCTTGGACAGGCTTGGCTGAGCATTGTTGTGTTAGTGTTGCTGGGAAGTCAAAAAGTTCACATTCATGGGTTTGTTGCAATACCATGTAAATGTAATGTACCATAGTATCTACTTACCTACTTTGCATTTGCTCAAAATATTTTTTTTAAAATTTAAATACAAATCCAGTTTGCTTGCTGATATTTTTTTGTGATTGTAAATGTTGAGTTTTGTAAAGGCTATTACTAAAAGTCAAATTTGAATTTTCTTCAAATATTTTTGTAATATCCCATTCAGAACATGCATTTTGGAGGAAGAATTCCCTTAGAAAAGGTGGAATTTCTGGTATTTCTTGAATAAATATCATTTTCACTCATTAGTACACTGATTCCCTAAATAAAAGTTTTGGGTTTTTAGGTTGCAATGATTTTCTCTCCATAACTCCATTGTAGACTGTAGCAGTTTGCCTGAAATGGATTTTGCTAAGTGTAAGTGCCATCTAAAAAGGATACAGAATTTAAAAATAGTAATTACTTGTAAAATACTAATCCTATTCAAGCTTGATGGACTGATACTTACTTAATGCCCCTTGTCTCAAGGATATAGAATTCACTTTTTCTAGGGATATCACACCCCCAGATCATATTCTATGATCATTTTTTGAAAATGTTCTCTTTTGTGTTTGCATCTGTATTACATTGTGACCACACAGATAAAAATAGTTATGAATCATGATCTGGGATTATCAGCTTGGTAGGGAAGGGGACATCAAGTATGAAAATGATTGTATTAAGATATAAACAGTTTGTAAAATTACTTGTAATTTTCCAAGCTAATTGCAAAATTATTCATTTCTAGTGTTATTCTCCATGCAAACTTGAACTTGCTTTAAATTTATTCCTTCAAAATCTACATGACTTAGTTACAATTCTAAGTCATTATGTATATACATGTATAGTTTCCAATTAAATTTTGTGAGCAATCAATTTAACAACTCTTACAGCAAGCAGTTGTTGGAATAATTTTTATTGATTGGAAAGATGGTGAATGGAGTCCAAAATGTGGGAGTATTGTTTGTCTTTGTCATTTCTATTTTCAGACTAAATCTTCTAACAAAATCTAACAAATGATACAATTAAACCATAGGAGCACTGGAACTTTCAATCAATATATGAAATCTAAAAGGTTGCTCACTTGATTGCATTTTATTTTTTTCATTTTCAACTTGAATTGTTAGGAGAATGAGGAAATGGAGAGACTTCTTGGGGAACTTTCTGATTGGAATTTTATGGAAAAGGGAAAAAATTGTTGACACAAGAATAAAATTAAAGTGTAGTTTTGAGTTGGAATATTTTGGTAAGTATTCATAGTTTCAAGTCATTTGTCTTTGATCCTTGATTTTTTTGCGCTTTTTTGAGTAACAGATGGTACCAGAATCACATTGTACAATTTTTTTGATAAAGATGTTATGCAACAAAGAAACTCTTTCAATCTGTGGTAATTTCATTTTGTTTGTGCTTTTGGTGACATGAATGGATAGTGATAGCCTATCTTTCTATGTAATATTGTTAATCTAGGGCTTAAAACTCCATTTCAGAGCTGGGATGATTCACAAATTCCAAAAATTCCTGTTTTTTGGAAAAAAGATCATTGGAATATATGATGGGGAAGAATTGCTTTTTTGGAATCTGTTTTGACAGATAATCCCAATACTATCAATAGTGGAGGCAGCAGCTGTGGTACTAGCAACAGCAGTTGCAATACAATGTGATGTGGATTCTACAATAGTATTTTATTGCAGTGTTGATCTGCTAAAAATTATTGCTGATCAATACTTCCATATGAAAATGTGAAATATTGCTCTCACCACTAAGAAACTGCTTCTTGCCCATTTCATTTTTATGAAAAATATGCTTTGTGTACATACCCATTCAAATTGGGAGTGATAGATGTTGTAGGTCCTAGAAGGAAAATCATTTTCTTACCCAAAAACAGTGAAAATTGATTTTCCATACTAGGAAAATATTCTTCTTGAAGGGAAATATTTGGGGAAAATGAGGAATGGTGAATTCCCACAAGCACAAGGGGAAAAACAAACTCCATAGGTCGCACATCCATATTCCTTTGATTTGATACCAGGCTGGAATGAAGGAAAAAAAACATTGATACTGAACTTTTTATGTTTCTCTCCCAAAATTGTTGCTTTCCACTTCCAATTGAATGATACATACTTATACTTGTCATCACCCCAGAAATAAAAATCCATGTCTTATTCCTTTATTGTATTGAAAATATTTTGTTATTTTCATACGAAATGTAAACTAAAAAAGTACTCATGTCCAAGTCTGCAGCTGCTGCGTTTGAATGTTTGAATGACGTCAGTTAGTGATGATGATTGATGGTGTCAAGTGAAAAATCGCACGCAGAATTATTTTTTAAATGCACCACTTTCTGACCACTTTTGAATTGGTATGATTGGGACTATATGCGTGCTATATGGTATTGTATAGTAGCTGTTGGATAGTAGATATAGTATTTATTTTACGTACGTACTCATGCATGGTAAAATATTACTCATTCCTCTCTAGAGATACCTACTTAAGTTAGTATTAGTAGGAGTACTACTAAAAAAAAAACCATAAGATGTGGTGATCTGTGATGTGATTGATGTGATCTGGCTGAAGACTTACTGAATGAAGACTGAAAAATTGTCCCTTGCTCCTATCACTCCTATGTTGTATCTACAAGTTAATAAGCAGCTATGCAAAGCCCCGCCCTTATTGCTTATTGAGTATTACCCTAACCCATCGCCACCAAAACCCATCGGCACCCACAGCCCACAGGACTTTCACCTTCCAACAACCGTCCATTCCATTCCCCGCCCCGCCCTTTCCCCTTTCCATCAGCCAATCGCTACACATGAAGGGTCTGCGGCTTCCGTAGTTTGGGCAGAGAAAGCATCAATAATTGACCCGCCTCCTGTTAGATGTTAGAATAGAGTAAAACGGAGATAGGATAATCCACAATGTCACCGCAATTACAAATCCCAGCAATCCCATCACTGCTTCTTCTTTTCGGTATATTTTTTTCCTTACACATGAAAGTGAGGGCATTCGAACCACACTTTTGGACGAAGAAAATTGTAATCAATAGCAGAACGAGATCACTGGAGGACACTATCTCCACCAAACGAATTGCTTTCCTTCAATTTCCTGCCCAAAGGAGTAATGGGAAAATCTCAATTTCATCTTCTTCTGATGGCGGTGATAGCGATACGTTGCCTCGACGCCCTCCTCCTCGTAGAACGCTGAAGAAGGTAGGAAATGTATAATATTCATCTTCATCTTGTGGTGCTTTCTTCTTGGACATTGAATGATAGTTCTGTGACTAATTCCATTTTCCCTGTCCCCAGCGTAAGAATAAACGACGAGAACGAATGGATGAACTTTTTCGAAAAGCAAAGGGAGTTGTTGGATCGGATGGTACTTCTTCGTTTGGAGAAGATGATGAAATAGAAACTCGTCCAATGAGACGAGCAGATGCAGTTCAAGCTGGTTTGGACTATTGGATAGATGACAGAGATCTAGAGAAGGAGAGGCAACGGAAGATAGCTATAAGAAATCGAAAGGTACGTCAGGAGGTAGAACTCATTGTTATTTGTCGTGTTCCCACACGAATTTTGCGCTTTTTCTGGCTTACATGTATCTTCTGTTCGAACACGTCTGTGTTCTTTGTCTCATGAATAACTTAACGTCTCAAAAAGTCTATGGAAGGAGAAATTTCAAAGGAAAAATTGCGAAGCGAAGTAGTCGCACCATACAAACAAAATTGGATAGGGATATTTTCAGTGTTCATTGTCATAATATCGGCCATTGCGACAAAATTTCCAGAGGTCATGCAAATTCCAATAATTCCAATTCCAGATTTATGATGCATGTTATTCTGATAAAATGCGCCACCAATAGTTTTATTGTCAGATATTGGGTTACTTGCAAAAATTCCTCCAATTTTTTCTATGGGGATGTTCACATAGTGTATCAGAAAATAACTGATTCCAAAATGAGAGCTATCCTGTGTCACTGAATTAGATGTAAAAGCATACCGGTGTCATCAAAAAACTATGTAATCATGTGTGTGCTTCTCAAAGTAAAATGGGTAGAAAGGGAATTGAATCAAGAAATCCATTTCTGATGGATTTTTCATCATTTCTTTTTTCTTTGAAAAAATCAGATACAATGAATCCAGATTTTCACGTTGTTTTGATCTTAGACGCCATGATATCACAAACACAGATCTTCTTATGCTTGTTTTGTCCCGATTTTTTACCATGAAAAATATCACTACCAATTTTTGTTATATGTCATCATACCATAGTCCTCACCCTGTGAGTGCAATATTATCTTCTAAGTTCACAATATTGTGCAATAAAGTCTACACAAGGTTGGAGTAATTATAATATACAGTGTTTGTCAAGCCTTGAAACCATGAAGAAAAGTGGTAATGCAAAGTCATCACCAATCTTGCATTTTTTGCTGGTAATTATGTAGCCCTAAGTTCTGGTAGATGCACAGGCAGCTTCTATAGACAGACATGATGGGCTGGCCCGATCTGCACAATCAAGTTGAGCGTTCTCACCAGGCAATCATCCTCACCTTAGACACAAACCTCCAAACATCAAACAGCCTCAAGCCACTAACATCAAAAGGCATCAACCCACTAACCTTAAAAAACTAGCCAGCCCTGTCACTCCTTTATTCCCAATGATCTTTCAAATGAGCAATGCCATTGTCAGCTCATAAACGTCCTCTGTTGTGCATCATCAACTTCTGCACTTCTGTGTCAAAGGCTGTCAGAATGTCCTTTGTTGGGCAAGCTTCGGTAAGGCACAATACGCTTCAATTCTTTGAACCCTCATTTAACATGCCTGGTGTCAACATGCTTGCAACAAAACCAGTTAGTGACACTTAATCCCATTGAAAGATTACACTCACCAGCCACCAGTTGTCAGTACCATTGTAGTATCAAAACTTATCAATGAAATGGACAAAACTCAACATCTGGTCCAGTATTAATGCAATCAAGCTGTTGAGTTCAGAATAAACTATGATATTCTCAGTTTTGTTTGTGCTGATCCACTAAATGAAGAAGTAGTCATGAATACATATGCGGCAGTCCTCTGAGAAGGTGTCAAATATGAGTACATCACAGGCATGTCTCTTCATCCTTACCTTGTTCCACTGCTTAGTCACAAGCTTTTTCATAAAACACACAATTCCTTCTTAATCTAGGGTCTATTTTTGCTCTAGCTTTTACTAACAGCTGGCTCCAGCCCTTTCTCTGTTCCACTTGGAACTTTCTCCTATGTGGTCTGTTTTTTGACCTTCATCCACTCTGAACAACCTAGAGCTAACAACAACACAATAGCAATTCTTGGTTTTTTTGCACCATCATAGCAAATGGGGGACAAATATTAGATGACTCATAGTTGGAGCTGGAACCCCAGAACTTCACAGTGCAGTTTCTTGTAACTCCTAGTAATGCATTGTGAGGCTAGTGTATTAGTATTACATCATGACTGCAGGAGCTCAATTTTTTCCCAAGATACAAATTTGAAAAAACCGCATCATATTTTTCCAATTCAGTCAACAATAACAACAAAAGAGCCTTGTTTTTCAAGATCTTGCATCCAAAAAGACAAAGCAATCATATTGCAAGATTCAATGGATGAGTCAATGGTAAGTGGATCATTGACAGGCATTTGATTGATTGCTGAATGTTATGTGCAATGGCTTGTTTTCCTTGTTGTTTCTAACAAACACGATAATATATGGTTGGTTCATTTGTGTTGCAATGTGCAATAAAGCTAGTATGATCACTTTCTTTTCAGTGCCTACCCCTCTATGTATTTCTAGAAATTCAGGTACTTCAGTTAATGACCGATTGATGTGTTCTTGTCATGTTTTAGTGTTGGAATTGTTTGATGGTGCTCATGTCAAGAACTCAAAAAGACAAAAATCACAAGGTAAGTAAGTTTGTTTTGCTAACACCTGTCTGTGCTGTTTATCTTGTCTCATATGGTCAGCTTGGTATCAACCCACAATTAGGTATTTGAGAGAAGGAGAATGCCATCACAATGATGGAATAGGAGTTGCTTGTTCAATTTGAACCACTCAATTTGCCATCTTCAGGCAAGTTGCTTTTTTTAATACATTAACACAATCCTGCAATATTTCAGTACACATGCAATATTCTATTTTGATTTTTGAGCTTTGCACACTTGCTTGGGTGATTGAGGTGCACAGCAGAGTTGATTCCGCATTTCAATGGTGGAAAGATAATGAGTGTGATCATATTTTTTTGCTTGTTTGCCAATTCTTTGAATAGATGTTTTCTTTTAGGTATTGATTTTTTTCATTCACTTGTCTCTTTTCTTTCCTTGTCATCAAAATGAATGGATCCACAAAAATATCAATCTTTGATACAAACTGAATGAATAAAAGACATCTGAACCCAATTGAGGGCTTTATCTTCAGAAAGAGAAAACAATTTATAGCAGTCTTGATGGAGAATTGGTGGAATATATGTACATAATGTTGATTCTTCTTTGCATTTTTATCTCAATGCACTGATCACCAAGATGTGAATAGTGAATATGCTCATTTTCTTTGAATGAACTTGTAGATAAGAGGTAGAAATAGATGAGACCAAGGGTTTTTTTCCTCATCATTCGAAAAACTGGTCCTTTAGCTTGTGGTGTTGTTGATGTTCTTTGGTTCATATTGCTGTTTCCAAACTTTGTTTTTTCCACTGACCTTCTCATTCTATGTCACAGGTTTCAGTGACTGAAAGGATTTACAGAAAACAGCTTGCTTTATTGTTGACCCTTTACATGATGCTGCAGTTCAAACCAATTGTACAAAATCATAAACATTACTTAAAAATCTACCTATTGAGTTTAGAAATGATTTTGTTTTCTTGCAAAGCATTCTTTTTAAAATTGATATTGTAGGTTTCTATGCAAAATTATTAAAATTAAATTGAGAAAATATTCATGTCATTGGCTACCCATTTTTACTAACAACCAGCTGCACATCAAAAACACATAGCAAAGCAGTGCTATCATTATCATGGTTTACTAATCATTACACATAACAAAAAATTTGAAGTATATTTTTTAACTGAGCCATCCCTGGTGAAGGTTGAATTGCACCCCTGGGAATAAAATCCTGTTTTATCCCTAGGAAATATGGTACAGTATTATTGACACTATTGCCTACCAAAAATACTGTGATGTGCTGCTGCAACCACAGCAGCTCAGAAATATTTGCGTCAAACTAGGTTTAGTGAAACTAGCTGTGTTTTTTTTTCAGTGAACAAAGTCCAACCCAGAACTTGTTTCATATTGAAATCCATTGCTGCAGCTAGGAATGATCCTAGCCACAGTGGTGCATTCTGCTTGAAGTCTTGTAGTTGTTGACTTACTGCATTGAGTGTGCTGTGAGATACATAGTTGTGATACAGTGAAGGTGTTCATTCTGAATGCCCCATGATGTGGGTAAAATGATGTACCATAAGACATGGAGGAGTGTAGGCATCTTTTCTTCTAGCTTATCAACTTGGAAGTGTTATAATGGATTTTTCCAATGGTGGGTTCAGAAACCACAAATGAAGACAAATCACCACCAGCTCAAGTTGTGGAAAAGTTGTCAGAGAGGAGGACACAAGGGTTAATTATTATTGATAGGTTTGTCACCAAAAGATGCCTTGCTGGCTACAAGGAAAGGGATGTATACTCCCAACAGGAGGTTTGATGGGTACAGTTCTTTCTCTGTAACAGTGTATTCTGATCAACATGCTTCCTGCATTGGTAGTGATATACACAATATCATGTGGCTGAGATTTTCCCCACAACTACATCATGGACATGGTATAGTGAGATTTGGAATGGATCATAATCCTTTTGTCTGACTGGAAGCCAGTCATTCATATACTTGCTGACTCATATGTTCTCATATTTCAATAGGCAGTGTTGTGCCCTGCCAACATTGTACCAAAGAATTGAGCCATAATGTTCCCTTGTCCATCCCTATCTAGCTGATATATATTCACAGTGAATAGTTTCATGAGAGTGAATTAGATTTGGTCTTGATTGTGATTGGTTACCTGTTTTTCCTTAATTTGAAGCATTGAGTTGCTCCCATGGTATGGGATTGGCTCACTAATTGGCTGTCTTGTGCCTTCCTGATTTGTGTCAGCTTTGACGTCACTTTCCTTGTTGAGCTGAGAGCATCAAGTGGAGGATCATTGAATGGCTTATCTTGGGCTTGGTGGCCTTTAACATGCTTCCATTGGGGACTGTAAGTTGAAATTGAGGTTTCATACTCTGTTCCTAAGGTGATGTCTACCTCAAGGGACAGTGTTAGCAATGTGTTCTAGATCCCAGCAATGAGCATTTTTACTGCACCTCCATTGTCTAATCAGTGATCATTTCCAGGAAATTGGTCTTCATGTATTGTTGCAAGCTTTACTCCCATTCTAGCTCCTTAAAGCTTACTATGATACAATGTCATATACCAAGACATGGGTAACAAGATGCCTCCTTTGAGCTTGAGCTTTGTCTGATTGTGTTGGAAAATGATGTAGCATGCTGCTTCTCCAGTGTGGGGATTTACTGTGCCATCACTCACCATCAATGGTTGATACTCTCCTGAGGATACAGATACAGTGATTCCTGATGTTGTATGTCTTGCTTCTTCATTTTGCTATTATATGATTGGCTTCACCATGTTATGTTCTCATCATTTACAGCTTCAATTGGATGTGGATGCACATTATTCAAAGATCCCACTTTGACTGAGTCTTGTGCTGAACCAAATGGGTTGTCCCTCAATATTGTGGACAATATGGGTGTCAGTTCAGAGGAATTTGTGCTTAATGTGGCATTGATGAGGAAGTCACCATCCCAATGGTTGACATAGCTGTTGCAAGCTTGAGTGTTGAGAGCATGTATTCACCACAAACAGTTTCTTGACCCATTTCACAAATAATGTCTTGGTCTTGACAAGTTTCAGTGTTGGTGGTGGGATTGAAGGCTAGTTGAAACTAGACATTGCTCTTCACTTCCCGGCAAGAGGCACTGCTGGAAATACTTTTCAATCTATTGAAGCTAGGTTAGAGATTGTTATGACACCAAGATACTAGATCCACATGTAGTTGACAATTTTCAATATTGATTTCAATGCTCATGGCATTTCTGATATTGCTGCCATGATGGATTAATCTCCTTCCCATTGCATTGGTGGTGTCCATTCATCTTCAATCCAAAGCTTGACACTCAGTTCTGCCAAGAATCCTCTGATTTGAAAAAGCTATCCATCTTCTACAAAATCACATCTAGTTTTGTTGTTCATCAATAAGGGTTCAGTGAAGGCACAAACTAGTTGAAGTGCCAATAGAGTAACTCTCATATTGTTGGAGACCACTTTATTCCACCTCAGTCTCTGGAGGTGGTATAGTAAATGTTTTTGGACCTGAAGTATTCTAAATCATGGATAGTTAATGCCTCCCCTGTCAAGTGGACCATAAATTATTGCCTTAGGCATGTGTCAGTTGATTTTAAATTTTGGTAACATGAATTTACCAATGATGGTGTTCATCTTTTTGAGAGATTTTGGTGGTAAGATAAATGTGGGAAAAGAGTATGTCATTGTTTGGTGAATACAAGTGATTAGGATGGTGTGTGCCTCATTCTAATCAAGGTAATTGGGACTGACTTGTGCTGCTAACATTGGATTTTGGTGAATACGGTTATTTTTCCTCAGCCAACATTTTGCCATCAGTTGCAATTTGATTCCCCATTCCAAAGTTATGTTCATTGGTGGCCATATTCTCAATTCTGGTTTTTGCCCCTTCATGATTGGACAAGTGCAGTTGATGGGATGATTTTGTAATCAATTCTGGAGTGTGTTGCAAAAAGTCCCATGATAAAAGTTGCCATTTGCATTGTGAAATGTAATCACTCCACCTGTTGCTGCAAGGATCTCACCCAACGCCTGTGCTACTGATTTGAGTGACAATGTTGTATATAAACCCTTATTATTGTCAAAGCCACTGTGCATTGCCCAATTGCTGGAGTAATCAACAAAGCTGTCTTTGTTTTTACTAATTGACTGATAATAATTGGTGCTGTGGAGTTGGATTCTTGGCATTGACTCATGATAGGCATGAAGAATGACCTGAGATTCCAGGCTCCAGGTTGTTGCTACACCACCTTTCACCTGGACTTCTCCATTCATCCCTAACTCTCAAAGGATATGTTGATATGATGCTGATGATATACTATGGGTCTTAATATACAGTTGGAAGCAAGATAATATTGCATCACATGCCCTCAAGATATTTTTTGACATCCCAAATTGAGCAACAAGGGATGAGATTTCAGGAACCATTTGATCAAAGTACATTCCATGGAATCCATTGTGAATAGTGCCACAGTGTGAAACATTGCTTTTGTAAAGTCAAAAGTTACTCCTCTTTGTAGGGATGCATCATGTGCTGTTTGGAATGGTCTTCCCCTCATTGTTCATTGCTTAATTTGGTCAATTCTGCATTCTGCAGAAGCCTATTAATGTAAAACATCTTGAGAGCTGTGTTTAAATCTGCCTCAAGGAGACCAATTATTTGTAACAAGTGGATTTTCCTCACAGCTGGTTTCTTTTCCAACATGAACTCTATACATTTTAACCACCTCTTGTTCACTATTCCATGCTCAAATGAGATATTCATCATTCACACAAAGACTTGGTCTAGCCTTTTGTTGTTGTTGGATGCTATGAATTTCTACAATGAATAATTTATTCCTGATGGCAACAATGGCGTATGATGATCTCTCTAGTCTCTAGGAGCACTTTAAAGGACTCAGAAAATTTCTTGGATTGCACTGTTCCTTCAACTTGCTGGAGAGCTTTTCATTTTTCAGTTTGGGATGTATGAGGTAGTAGTTGTTGTGATGGGAGTTGGAGAGATTCCAATTCTAAGATTGTTTCACCATTTAGTACCTTGTCAGCAAGTTCCAAGGTGTCGTGATCCTTCAGAATTTCTGCAAATGCTGGATGTGTTGGTAAGCTTCTCTTGGCAGAGACTTCTTGTAGGTGCCATTTGTTGCACTTTAATAGCATGGACTCCACATCTGTTCCATCCTCTAATTTAATCCACATTAGTTGATCAGATGAATGGCTAGACATTTGAAATTTGTTGAGTGCAGATACCACTTCCACTTGCCTGGAGTCATATGGCATGACTTTCAATGTATGGTGCTTATAGAAGCATCAGTAACCCTCAGTGGTTCTTTCTTGAGTATGCTTTGAAAACACCATTTTCATAGTGGTATAATTCATTGGTATCTTCTGAATAGATCTAATCATGACTGGGAACTTCAATGAAGTCCAACCTTTTCAATGCCCTTTGGCCACTACTCTCAGTTTGGGCTGAAGGAAATTTTGCCTTGCATGTTGGACCATGTCTGCGTAGACTTTGCTTGACTCCTTGCCCTCTGTTTCTGCTATGTTCTGTGCTTGGTTTGCTGATCATTACAATTTTTCTTTTAATGAATGTGTTGAAAATTAATTTCTTAAATACCTATTTTTTTCTTCAAGTGAACAAATTATTTATTTAAAATTCAAGTAGTGTAGGATTGTCTGACTTTCAACAATCTATGACATCAGGTATCATGTGGAATGCTTAAAGTTCCAACTACCATCTTTACACCCTATTACATTTCAATGCCATCATTCTAGAGTGTGGAACCAAGTGATACTAAAAATAAAATAAATGGATAGGTATGCTTACTACTACTGAAAAATTTATATCATTTTTTTTTCGACAAACATTACACTTTTGATATGCTTAACTCGTGCGGAGTGGATTCAACCAATTCTTCTATCCATGCCACTAGCTCTTCCCAACCATAAAATCTTATCACCATCCAAATTCCCATTACATATGCTAATGGAGCCAGCACGCCTTGTTCAGGACCAAAAGAGCCACCATGAAAATGTTCATGCGACCTCTTAATTTCTTTATCCCCTGTTTCTGCCGGTCTGGGAACAACACTAACCATTGAACAACTAAGAGGAATCCCGCTCGTACTTCTACCCCACACGTGTCCCATCATTATGTTCCAACCAAAATGCCAACCGATCCCTAGCCACAATGATCCTCCAGTGACCATTACATTCAGTGATGCTGCGATTCCACCTAAAAATAAATTCATCATTGATACAATTGATGTCGATCCAGGAGAATAGAGATGCATCAATGCAAATAGAGTAGATTGAAGTACTATTGCCATGACAACGGCAAAGACAACAGCATTTGACATATCTTCAAACCACCCCAAAGCACTGATCAAAATCCCCTTGGCAACCAAAATGAACATCCAACCACGTAACATAACTTCTTCATTGATGCTTACTCCAACATGGAAAAGAACATCCCACAGAAAATTAACGGCAAATACTTCCCTGGGTGCAACTACCTCAAAACAACCAACAATGGCAATCCAATCAAAAATAAATTCCATCATAATGATGAATGTGACTATAAATGATCCAATCGCAAATCCGTTGATCAAATCGAACATGATTTCGTCGGGAGAATCGATCTTCAATCCAATATCATTCATGGAGACTAAAGACGAAGGAAAAGAGCATATCACGTATGTGGCACCAAGAGTACCTAATGCAGCTGCAACACGTTGGGATGCTTGTCGAATTCGCGTTGAACCCCGTACATGATTTATGTAATATGGCTGTTTGCTTTTGTTTTTCTTCTTCCCATTGGAGTCATCACCATTACTCTTCTTGCCTTGGCTACTGTTATTCGCGTCCGACTTGTCAAACAAAGGCGGTTTTCCGGTAATTGATTTCTTTCGTTGCCTCCTTTTTGCAGCAGGAGAATTTTTCTTTTTAGATTCATCAACAACTGTGTATGTCTCAAATTCATCTTTCTTTGCGCCATTTTCCCTTTGAGCAACCCCCCATTCCTTTGGGAGATTATCTAAAGCTTGCTTTGATGGCCAAACAAGTGAAGAGTCATTTGATTCTTCTTCCTGTTCCAACCACTGTCGTGAATTATCGTTTTTGTTCTTTGGCACCACAGCACCAGGCAAATGCGAAGCGATCCATCGAGAAGGAATTAAAAGGAGTAGGTGAAAGAAATTGGAGTAGGTTGCATCGAGAAAGATATAGAGAAGAAATTGAATAAAGTAGGCGGAGGTGCTTATGTTGATTTGTCTGATGTCATCACTGCCGTTTTCATTTGTGGAACTGCTGCTATCGGGAGATTTTGGGGAAGACAAAAGATACGACGACAAAAATGTAATTTGAAGAGGGAGGAGAATGGCTAGGGACCATTCTAGTTTTGTGGGCATGGTGACGAGCTACGAGTTGATGATGTATGTTTGACAAGCCATTACATCCGCAGCACAGATAATTTTGCCAAAACACTGCATTGATTGAACCGAGAAAGGAATAAAAGAAAAAACCTTGAAAATGAGAGGGATTTCACTGTTGACAGAATGAAAAGAAAAACCCTGAAATTGATTCTCTGATCTCCAACATTGGTACACAGGTTAGTAAAGGACCCAAAGATACAATCTTCATTTAGCATGGCGAATTCTAAACATCGGGGTTGACGCCACGAGGTGAAGCTTTCTGTCGGCCCCCGCATATGGGGCCCCTCAAATTGAATAAAATCTCCCCGCGACCATGTCAAATGACGCAATAGAGACCACCATATCTACAATAGTGTGCCTCATTCTCCCTTTGCATTAATCATACCATAGTTTGCTCCGCCAAACTTCCAATAACTAATCAGCCCGAAGCACTTACTACTACAATCGCCCCAACATACTAGGTAGTAGGCAAAAAACAGATTAGCCCTACTTTTTGCGCAGCACTCACATGAAAAGATTCAAGCTTGTGATAATCCTGACCCTTGCTTATCTACTACTACTGATGACTGACTTCTTTCCATTGACAAGGTTCAAATTTCATAGTACTACTTTTTGTCCCCTCTGCTTCGATTGCTGGCGAGTTGTTTTTTGTTTTGGATGTTGTCGTCTTGGACGGAGCTGAATAATAATTGGAGGACAGAGCGAGATTGGATGGAGGCAGGGTTTTTGGATAGGACAGTATGTGAAGTACAATATTGTAAATTGGGTGTATACACTGAAGATACCGTTGAACTTTTTTTTCATACCATAATAGGTACTACTTACTGTCGTATACACGATAGTATTAATCAGTATTAATCCATGAAGGTAGTAAGTAAGTATTGTACCGTACATGCATAGTATTGTACCTTATTGTATGGTACATACTCTTACCTACATCTACCATAAGTAGTTAGTATAGTACAATACCTACCACAACATGATGCATTGATTTGATTGCATTGCTGGCGGCCGGCTGCGTGCCATCTGGGCGGAAAAAATGATCGAGACGCTCCTTCATTCAGGGTTCAGGGGACACATGCCAATGATGATGTCTTGAGTTTGGTGGTGAACTGCCATCATCATTACTTGATCTCGTGATCTCGTCGGCCGTCGCGGCCGCGATCGTAAAGACGGACTAGCAGCCAACTAGCAGCCATATGTGACCCACAACTTCTTAAAACTTCTTCCATGGACTGAGAAAAAACGTAGTCTGTGTTCTGTGTTCAACATTGGACATTGGATGTTAGATTTTACAGATGCGAATATTTCACTGTTGCTTTTTCTCATTTTGAGTTGAGATTCAGATGAAGTTTGAGGCAGAAAAGAGTCAAAATTTCTACGAAATACGTATCCAAAACAATATTTTCATCTTCATAGGATTGGCTTTTGGCTTTAGTTAGCGTCAGCTCTGGATTTTCATATTTTTCATCAATTCGATAATCGAAAAACGGCCTATCAACCATGGCATCTAAATTCTTGTTGCTCATTTTTATGGGGCAAGTAGCCGTTGTGATGGCTTTGTTTCGTCAAAGAAGCAGCACCTTTGTGTCGACCGAAGGAAATAAATACCGGGCCTGGTTGAATAGTGAATATGGCAAGGAAAGTTGTTCCATTTTCCATGGGGTGTCTCGTCCAAAGAATGAGTATGTAGGTTTTGTTCCAAATCGATCCAATCATCCAAGAGTACTTGCCAGGGGGCAAGTTTTATCTTCTGATAAATATTTCATTGACAGAAAGCACGGAAAGAAACGGCATGTTCAAAGTTCCAACATTGACCACTATCATTTGGACCAACAGTCAAAAACAGAAATCAACCCAATCGACCCATCCTCTCTCGTGGCATCGATGAAATCTAGTAGGAGTAGCATGATGGACTCATCATCAGATACGACAACAATGCTAGAACCATCATCTAAACCCACGTCATCAATGGCAAAATCGAACGATGCATCAACTGTGGAATCATCTGTCTCACGCAGACAATTTGTACTTGCATCTGCCCTACTGGCATCGCAATTACCTCTTCCTCTGCCTTCCAATGCTATCGAGACTGCTGACAATAACAACAACAATGGGCCACTCCTTTCTGCTGACACGCAAAATTATCAACGTTCACCCATTAACAAACGATCAGGAATCACCCTTTCCGAGCCTGAACGAATCTACCCAATATCTTTCATAACCTACCTCTCTCGTTTTTTATTGGTGTTTGACCAAGAATGTCAACAGTGGTGGTATACCCAAGCTGATGCTATTCCAGCAAAGAGCAGTAAGGAAGAGGTGAATGAAAGAAGATTGAAGCAGTTTGGACAATTTAGTGCCAGCGTGGAAGTGGGACTCATGGACTTTGAAGGAGATGGCGGAAGTGGTGTGAGGATGTTATTCGATTCACTGGTGAGGCGATATGGAGGTGTGGGCTCCATTCAATCGGGTAGTNCGATATGGAGGTGTGGGCTCCATTCAATCGGGTAGTTCTGTTTCGACATCTTCAGTTGCTAAAGCAAAAGAGGCATTACGTCAATCCAAGTCGAAAGAGGCGTTGCGTCAAATAGCTCTTTTGTTCTCATTGTTGGACGAATATCAGCCAGTGGATTTAATCACGCAATTGCTGGCAGCCATAGATGAAGCGGGGATTGATAAGGTTTTCATTTTGGACGGAGGGAGTTACAAAAGGTCAAGTGAGTTCAAGGAGGGAAATGATGAAACTGTCTCTCAGTTGATCAGTGTTGAATTTCCAGATCCTCCAACTCTTGGGACGGTGTTTGGTGGATCTACTGCCAAAGGAAAAGCAACAATGAAGGAAAGTGGACGTTTGTTTCAAATCGATTTGATACAAGGTGGCAGCGGCTATACGAAACCTCCTTTGGTGGAAATCAGTTCTCCTAGGGGCAATGGCGAGGACACAAGTATAAAAATACGGGCAAAGGCCAAGGCCATACTAGGGAGAAAGAAAGGGACAATTGAAAGCATTGAAATAATTGATCCTGGAATGGGATACAGTGCTAAAGATACCATTTCCATCAATATCTCCTCACCCGATTCTGCGCAAGGACAACCTGCTGTTGCCAAAGCAGTATTGGAATATCAACTGGTAGGAATTGATGTAGAGGATGGTGGCCTTGGCTATGCTGCTGAAAAGCCAATAAAATTTGAGATTGACAATCCTCCTGGCCTCATGAGTGCAAAACCTGCAGTTGCCGTTGCCTATCCAAAAGGAATATCGACTAGTTTTGCCAGTTTCAATAAGATGGAGGATGTTTTTGGGATTCAAGGAGTATCATCTTCGAATGTCGTAAGCGCGTCATCGAGCTATGCCAACACTGCTAGCTCCTTGGTAACGGGCCCTACTTCGAATCAGCTTCTCTATCTCCTGCCATCTGGATTCGGGCTAGAGTATGACAGTTCCTTACATCGATACGCTCTAACAACCTCATCTTCCTCTGACAACTGGGAAGATTTTCTCTCTGGAACAATTGAAGGAAAGCAATTCATACACGTTAGCACCCAATTTGGACCCAGAGGTCGCAGTCCAATCGAGAGAGAGAGGACATTGGATTCCTCATTGATATTGCGTTTCATGGCATCAGGAGCAATTTGCTCATGTGTTTCGCATTTGATTTTGACTCCAATTGACGTCGCAAAAACAAAAGTTCAAACAGATCCTGACACGTAAGTACCTAATTGCTACTTTTTCAGAACGGGATTTTCTCTTCCATTCGAAGATACTCTGAATTATGTTACTTCTTTTCTTTGGAAATTATCAGATACAATACAGGAGTGATCGGGACATTTCAGAAAATATGGAACGAAGAAGGCGCAGCCACTTTTTTTGATGGGTGGGAACCTGTAAGCTGTGACATCAGAAAATGTATGTTTACCTTCACTTGGATATGCTTTCACAAAACCAACTCTCGATCTCTGTTTTCAAACGACAAACGAAGACTTTTGCTGGATTTTTCTTTGTTGGGGCCTTTGGATTTTTCTTGACTGAGTTTTTTCGCCGGTACTACACTTCTTTGTTGATGAGTGTCATCATGGCCCAGTCATCGGTAACTGCAGTTAGTGCGGGATCGATGGTCTCGACGCTCGAAATACCCATAATAATATTAGGAGCGGCGACGTCAGCTTTTTTCTGCTGCTTTTTATTGGCACCGTTTGATGCAGTGAGAATTCGGACAGTATCCCAGCCAGATTATGCAGACAATATTTTTGGCGTGACTTCAAGGATGGTGAAGGTGAGCCATCTTCTACCGTCGTGTTTGTCTAGCATTGCGTGGAATATCAATACAATTGAACTCATGTCACAATATCTACATCCACATGAATCACATGTGAACAGGAAGAAGGGCCTCTCTCTTTATTTAGTGCTGTTCCCGTTTGGTTTACGAAAGAAATTCCATACAATATAGCAAAGTTTCTTGTCTTTGATACTGCAACTGAGTGGTAAGTTGTCTCCTTCCTTTTGCCCTTTGCTCCTATTCTCCAGCATCATGGAATTCATCCGTTAAATTCAAAAACTATTCTTGAACGATTTGTCGACAATACAAAGGATGTATGACGCCTTTCCAGCTGCAAGAGAAAACATAAGGCTTTCACTTTGTGTTAGCCTTTTGGGTGGAATTCTCGGTGGAATTGCTGCTTCAATTGTCAGCAACCCTGCTGACGTCATTGTCAGCGAGCTCAAGAAAGCTAAAACAGACATGTCTCCGTTTGAGGCACTTGAACTACTTTTGAAAAGAGCAGGCGTTGCAGCTCTATTTAAGGGGTTGACATTGCGAATGATCTTCTTCTCATTGTTGGTGAGCTTGCAATTTTTATTGTATGACGCAGTAAGAATCTCATTAGGGGTCGGATCAGATGATATGAAACTTTATTTGAATGTGCTTGGTGCAGCATTGAGAGATACAAGTGCTTGAGACAATCCGTTGCACTTACGAATGTAAAGAACATTGCATTTATACCTAGCAAGAAGAGTCGAAGTGTGCCGGCACAACTGTTTTGGTGACTTTTGATACTAATTTTGGGCTAAGTGAAAAGTTCGAAACCATAACACTTCAAGAGGCCATTTCTATTGGGTCGCGAAGAAGATGTCCCAACAAGGCACACGGATGAACAAAAGTACCCTTGATCTCCCTTGATACATACACTATTTACCATACCAACAACTCAAGTGTTGGGTTCGTAACATACCTGGTTGTTTTTCACAAGAAAATCACTTTTTAATTAAAATATTATTAGGCGCAAATCACTTCTTAATAAAAAATTGATGCAGTCAAACAGTACTCAAAATTTGTTTTGTAAGATATATTTGTGTAGAGAGAGCTTGCTATTTGTTGCTATGTACTTTTGCATGAAACAATTTGATGAATGTTTCCTTTCTTCTCCACCTCTATCGATGACAGTGAGCTTCCCATTTTATCAATGTAAATAACGATACTTATACTTAGTCTCCAGAGAAAAATTGCGTTAAGTTCATTTTCAGCTGAATGTCATTTGAAGATTTTGCTCAGTGGGACTAGGGGATAGGATGATTCCGTGATAATACAGTGACCAAAGTGCTTACGATAAGTTAAGGCAAAGGTCAAACTTTGGCAACTATCTGTTTCACTCTCTACTCTCTCTTTACATCTAAGGTGGATGCTATCTAAGCCTGGTCCTAAGTGGGATCTGAATGTGATGTTTGTTGGTCTGTTTGGTAATTTGCTTCTTGTGACTGTCTGTTTGCAGGTTGGCCGTTTAGAGTTTTTTTGAAGTTGAAACTAGATTGGTCATCTTTTTTATGTTTGGTAAGACAAAAATTTTGAGGCTGAGGTTGTGACTTTTTATTACAGCAGCTTTTCTATGTTTATGTAGAAAGTCAGCAAAAAGGTGTTGAAAACCAGAATATACATGCTTTCACCAGTCTAAACCTTGATTGTAGGTCATTTGTCCTATTACTTTTTGCTGTTGGTCTCATTTGTAGCCTTAAAATAAAAATACAGAAATGCAGCTGTTGTATCCCTTTATCCATCCAATTTAACAACTAATTATTAGTGGTTGAAAATCAGCCTGTAACTAGTGCCTACTAGTAAATTAAGCCTCTTAGTAAAACTGTCATTTCTCAGTGACTGCTCAGCCGTCTGACCTAATTTTTTCCCTGGAAAGAGAAGAGTCTGCTCTTGAACTCTATTGCCTCCACCAGGAGTTGCAAAATTGATCTTTTTATGAAATTTCAATGGGTCCAAGGTGTGTCATAGAGAGGATCATCAATTACGTTGACATTTTTGTTAGTCTTGCTTCGTGTTGTATGAGGTATGGTGGTAAATAGGCCAGCCGCCAGCCGCCAGCTGGCAATAAAGAACAGGTAGATGGGGTCATTTTTATCATATTTATACAACACAGACTGATCTAGTAACTTCCCCAACAGTACCTCTGGTGCCATGCAATTGCACTGGGATCTGCTTGGGCTCCATGTTGGTAGCAGAAAACAGCTCATAAAATCAGTCCAATATAAACGAATAGCTGCTAGTTGTTAGCACAGCCTCTGTAGACTTATTGCCTATTTTCACACCATGCACCCAGGTCAGACAAAGCCGGGTTTGGTGTGACAAAAATATGGGATTACTACAAATAATAGTTTTGATGATTAATTATTAGTTGTGATGTTGCACATAGGGATAAAAAGCATTTTGAATTATGTATATGTGTGTAATGGCATTGCTGAGTTGTTTGGTTTTTGTTTGGCATTTGTAAGGATTTGTCCAGGTTTGATTGTGAGCTTAATGTTGGACTATTTGCTGGTTTTTAATTGTTTGTATGGTTGTTTGTTGGTTGGTTGGTTGTTGCCAGTACATAAAAATAAGAATATTTGTATCACTAATAGTTCATTGTGTGCTTTTTGTTAAACTATTTGCATATTTAAGTATGTCATTCTGATATGACCTTCTAGTTGAAAATCAGCAATACTTTCTTAATCTGGATAGAACTTGATATTATTTTAACTTGTATGATTTTGTAGGCCATTTTTAATCATGGTAATATGTTTCATTGTAGGCCAGTTATATTAATTTGTCTTTTTTGAGTTTTTGTAGTTTGTGACATTGGAACTTTTGTGAGCTGCATTGAAAGTCTATTCTCATTTATGTTCATGAGGTGTTTGTGAATTTATGTTGATACTCAATCATATCCATAAATTACTTGTATTGGTTCATTACAAGTTCTGTTTTGTCCAGATTTTTTGACACAATTTTTATCCTATGGATTTGAGGTCTGTGGTTTTTTGTTTGGAACTACATTCACAAATGCATACCTAAAGTAGCTCAATTTGTGATAATTAGAGGCCAATTTAACATGCATATTTGCAATCTCCAAGTGTGAAGTAGTTCTGAAGCCCTGTTTGCTTGTAGTCGAAAGTCATAATATCCTTTGTCTTCTAGTTTCCAGTGTATTTTTCTATGTGTGTTTTAAGTGAAACCTGGTATGCAAGAAAAATATATGCCTAGGGGGAAAGTAAAACTCAGGGAGAAATATTCTCTTGTACTTACATCAATCTACAGGTCAAGATCCAAACCTGACAATGTGCATGCAAGAGATACAATCACAGTACTATTCTGCCACTGAATTGATTGCACTTCTATTTTTGAGTTTCATTATCTAACAAATAGAGGTCATTTTTTTAAGGAATTGGGGTTGTTTTTGATATTTTTTGTTTTTGGTTTGTATGGTAGCAAGATACTTGGTGCAAACAATGTTAAAAATGGCAACAGGTCAAATGGAAATTTTTGGAATAGATCCGCAACCCATGTCACAAGCTATGTATCCCATTGCAATTATTGCATCCATCATCAACAGAAGCACATCTACTGCATTTGGTACTGGTGAGAATACCTATTGCTGCCATTAATAGTCATTCTTATCAGCTTTGCAGTCCTAAGGTACCAATTGCAACAAAATTCAATGTTGTTTGTAAAATAGTCTAACAAACAAACAAATTAAGTCAACTATCTACACCAAGCTAGATAGTTTGTTGCACTACTAAGAATAGTTAGTAAGTAATGATGGTTCTGTTCAATTGAGACAAGCTGTGCTGACATAATGTTGGCGAAAACATCATTGTTAACATTTTTAGCTTGCAGTAATACAAGTACTGTAGCTTCTGGTAGGCTTTAGAACCCTGCCTAACTCTCCTTGTAAAACGCATTCCACTTGATCAGAAGAGGTGCCATCATCCATGTGCTGCTCATTTTTATAATAGTCAATTTTATAAAATTGAATGCTAGTTAATTTTAGATTTCAACCAATTTTAAACTCCAAATCCCACCTTTCCACTCTGTCAAATTATTCAATAATGCACATAATAAATTATTTCATCAATGTTGTAAGTTTTTATTCATGGTTTTCAATTTTGCAAGTTACTGAAAAAACTCTTTTGTGTAAAAAAAACAACTGTTTTTTGTTTCAAAACTGTCAATTTTATATCATTGTTCTCTCTTGAATGCATTTACTTACTATGTATTTGTACTTAGTAAGTACAATAGAGGAAATTGTTCTTCTTAGACTGTTTTCATCAGTAATCACTCCCTGGTATTACTTTCTGACCCAGCCTGCATCAACATAAAACATCTATCTGCATCTATGGTGTTGAAATTCAAACTAAGGTATCATGTTAGTACCATGCATCCCAGAATCAAAAGGACAAACTCATATTTCAAATTGTTGCTTGATGCATTTCACCAACAAAAACACATCATTTTTGGGTCCCCAATGTTGCCATGACGGTGCTTTAGCAAGCTGTGGGTAATGATTCATGTAAGTGACTTTTACCAATAGCAATAGTACATCAAATTTAATATCATTTGATGACAAATAGTTCATTCAATTCAAAATAGTATTACCAGCACCATGATATCAGCACCAGGGATGGGGAATTGTTTTTGGTGGGGCATCAGCTGACACAATCATCATCAAAGTCAGTTACAACATGATATGAGTACATTGTAAAAAATACTTACAATATATACCTAGTAGGTTATGGTGGATATGATAGATAGACAGACATGCAGGTAGTCCATTAGTTAGTTGTGCATGCTATTACATTTCTGTAATCGGTGTGATCTTATAGTAGACTTTTGTTATTGTGCAGCCTGACATGGTTCATAATAAATGGTAGTGACTGAATACTCTGTGATTAAATGCATACATGTTTACCAGAAATTGAAATTTGACAAAAGTTGTCAATTTTTTCAAGCTAGCAGAAAGAATAATATCAAAAATAAATGTTTAGAAAATTGACAAACATAAAATATATAAGTGCAGGAATAAAGAAGGTGCTGTAGTGGCTCACCAGTTAAAAAATGTTGCAATTAGCCACCCAGTGAGTGTCTACCTTGTCATAGTGTGCAAAGAAGGCTGTCCTAAACAGACTCAGGCAAGAGGTAAATAATTCATTTTTTTAGTAACATTCATGTAATCAAGAGGACATATTTTGGGAGTGACTCTTAAAATGTATGTTAGTTTTCATGCAGGAAACTTTCTTCCCAAGATTTTGTACCTGGTCATCTTCAACAATCTAAGAGTGTGTAAAGATTTGAGATAGTGCTTTAAAAGATTTTTCTTGAAGGACAGACAAAGCCTATTCCCTTCCAGATTTAAATTTCAAATTAAGTTTAAAGTTCATGAAAAAATGAACAGCAGATTTGGGAATCAATTTTTCTGGAAAATTTTGGCAAAGTATCACTCCCAGACTCTATCCCACTGATATTATTGAGGTTATTGAAGTTAAAATTATTTGAATTGTGAGAGGAGCATGAACTTTGATTCAAAAGTTTTTAATTTAAATTCAAAATATTGTTGTGCATCATTTAGGAAAAAGAAATAAACTTTCTCAGGTGTTGTAAAGTCAATGATAAAAGTTTTAATCATAATAATAAGGGGTGAAAGCACCTAGGATATGCCCCCCATGCTTCTTTCTTCATCTACAGTAATAATGTTTCTTCTCATTACTTGGACTTGCATCCTTTCCTGATTCAGTGATAAATGGAGTGATATTCCGCAGCTCCTTCATCAAATAATGATGGCCTCTCAATGAATAATAAAGTCAAACATCATATGTGACACTAGTTCAAAAGATGTGCACTTGATTCAAAATGTAACTGATTTTGCTTTTCATCTGACAGTAAAATTGATCTCTACAGACTATTCATGTGGCTAACTGCAGGGTCACCCTTCCCAGAAAAGGGTCAATTATCTCATCTCACTAAATGTATATTTGATGATAGGGTTGTGTATACTCATTTTGATGCTCTTTTCATGCTTATCATGAATCTGGAATGGAGCAAATTTGGTTTTGTTAGTAAAAATTCTATGGTGAACAAGTGAACAGTAAACTGAAGATGCACAAAATGCAAAGAAATTACACAAAAAATGACCTTTACAAAGCCAAAATATAATTTTGAGCTCTGCTCCAAAGTCAATCTATATTCTACTCATTCTACCATACTTGAACATATAAAGTTTTAACAATAAAGCTTAAATATTGAGTGAAATGAGGTTTCATGGGGAGGCTGACCCTGCAGTTTGCCATGTAAATATACTTCTTTGTCATAATCTTCAAAAATTCTTCTTTATTTATCCTTTTCTTCTTTCTCTTTTTCTTGTCTTTGGCATCATTTTTTACCAATGGATCATCATTCTTGGGTGGTGGCAACCTACTTTTGCAATACTTAGAGTTAGGTTTTTTGGGCAGTCATACCAGTCATACTCATTGTCATGGTTTTTGCATATTTTTTTAGTTTTATGATCACATCATGAACTTGGATTTGGTCTCCTAGGTGGCTTACTATCATATTTATCTTCTGCTTCTAGCACTTTCTCAATATTTCCAAGGGTCATTGTTGCCTAATCTAAATATTGGTATGTTCCACCTACCATTGTCCACTTAGACCTCCAATTCATTGGAATGTTGGGTGTAATTACATACTTCATGAGTTCAGAATCATATTATTTCATGGCTCCTGTGACCATTTTCAATGTTGGGACTCATAGACTTTATTTAACAGATCCACTTAAATGATGGAATGTCTTTGGGTTTCTTCATATTTTTTAAATAATCAACTTGATTTTTTAAGCATGTTCCCTGAGCACTGACTCATATATGCAAGTGTTAAGTAAATCAATTGTTAATTCTTTATATCCATTTATTTCATTCCTAATTTTGTCAAGTTTTTTAGGAAATTATCACCCAGAACTTGTTGAAATTTTTTGAATACTCCCAATGTTCTGCCATTGTCTTGCACATGTAATTTTCAATTGTGAATTATTCCCTGGAACTGGTTAATGGATCTTAACTAAACTTTGTTTTCTGTATCTGTGTAAATCAGAACTTTTCACTTAATCTGCTCTTCATTATCAGTTAGCAGAAAAGTTTGTCTTTGTTCATTGTCCCAGAGAACCTTCAAAAGGTATGTCATAGCTACTTGCAACGTCATGGTTTTGATATGTCCACTAAAATTAATTAACTTTTATGTTTCTCACTTTAATTTGGTTTGGTTTCATTGACTCAATTCAATTAAATTTGGTCTTGTGTTACTCACTTCACCTCAGGTCATAATTTGATTTCTTCACTTATTGCTTTCACCTTGCTTATCTTACTCTGGATTTGCAAGAGCTAATCACTTAATTGATTCCTTTGCCTAAATCAATCTTCCAATCGAAACTAGATACCATTCATTATTTTGATCACAATTTCTGAATGTACTTGAACAAGAGATAAATGATTCATTGTTGTTGGTAATGTTCATATTAAGGTTATTGAAATCAAGGCTGTTGGAATTATGATAGAATCATGAGCTCTGATTCAAAAGTTTCAAATTCAAATTCAAATTTAAATTCATATTATTGCATGTCACTTCAACAAACAATGAAAAAACTCTCTCAGGAGTTTTACAGTAAATTATGAAAGTTTTGATGATAACAATAAGGGGTGAAAGTGCCTAGGATAAAGGCACTCTTGTGAAGGGATTAAAAAAAGGAGCTGTATAGAGGGTGTACAATCAATAATAGATACATTTTTCTTCCATTGTTTTTAATCCATAAATGTGTAATGGTTTGTATCCTAAAATTAAAGATTGATTTTAAAAAATATTCTAAAAGTTGTGAAAAATGGTAATATGAGGTAAATATTAGAAATAATTGTAAAAACATTTAAGAGCAACCTGTATTTGTTTTTAGAATTGATAATAGGGTATTTTTCCAATGAGTCTCCTCAGGTTTCTACTGCCATATTTAACGCATGGGTTCATTATCTAGTACAAGGACAGTATCAATAAGTATAAAACCTTTTTTTATTTTTGAGTGGTTTTGTGGTCATAATGAGAAAAATGAAAAGAATATTTTGTTCTTTGTCATGGAAATTACACAAAAATTGAGTGTTTGTGGTGGTAATGCTTTTACAATATGAACTGAAATAAAACTTTGACTTACAGAGAATTATTATGTTCACAAATGTGGATGTTGTCAACATTTGAGGCTCACCATGCTTATCAACCTTAGACCAGAAGGCACCTAAAATTTGGAACTGATATTAAGGTTCCTCATCCCCAAAAGTGATGATGTCAAAAGAGGAGTCATAGTAAGCATAACTTAGCCATGAAGCCCACATGAAACAGATGAAAAAAGGGATGGACCTCTTTCTCCAATTATTTATTTTTTTGTTGTCTACCTATTCATCATCACACACCACACCAAGCATGGCCACCCTATTTTTATTTGATATAATTTGTATGATTGTTTATTAGTGGGATTGCACAAGAACGACCTATGTTTGGACTATTTCATTGTAGGGGGGACCTAACTCATTTTATTCATGTTTACTTTGATAGGTTTATGCCAAAGAACAACCTTTCAATATTGTTGGGACTCTTGTTGTGTTTTCTGGCTGTTCTCTGATGATATTAAGGTCTTTATGCCCTATTATGGATTTTAATTTTCATTGCACTATATTTGCACTTAAAACCAGACTTTTGCATATTATGAATACAAGTAATCTAGATACATGCCCCCAAAAAATCATGAATTCACATCATAAAAATAATCATAAACATCAAACAGGCAGCAACAGCTTTGTAACACTTGTTCTCAACTGGCATTTTTTGACTGCATTTGCAGCAACAGATGATTCTTGGGATAGTAATGTCAGAAACATTAACTGACATAGATTTGAGATTTATTCAATGAGATCTTTAGTTTATTTGTTATTCCTGGTATAATCAACAAAGAATACAGTAGCTACAAGGGTGCACATCTAGTCTTCCATACATAGATGCTGATTGGTTGAAATGACTGCAAAGTTGATAGTAGATTTATTAAAAGAATCTATGTGTTTTATTTTGGTATTGGATGAACTCATTGGCATGAATCTTCACTTATTGCTTCCTATAGTATTGTTTACAGTGCAAGCTTTGACTTCTTGGTCAATGAAGCTAAAAATAAGTCCATGTTTGTGAACTCTTGGTAACCCCCAAATCGTATCGTAATACTTTCTTGGACAATATATCCCACATGTTTCAAACTAAACAGCTAATTGAAAATCATTGAAGGTCTTCACCAAACTAAGCAACAAACATTTAGGTATTGAAAAGGATAAATGTAACATGAATACATGGTAATTCATAAGTATTTGACAGAGCTTTCTGCAAAATCCAACATTCATTCACCACTGCAAAAATAAAAGTGTGCCTTGACTTTTACAAAACAAGAAATGAAATATTCATAGTACTGCGGCGCTGGGGTTTCAGTATTTTCCTTCGTCATAACAAATGATATCTTTTGCAAGAAAAAGATCCCATATTGTTAGTTGCAACATTTTTGCCGAATCCACAGTTGAGCTTTTGGAGTTTTTCTCACGCAGAAGCTGGCGAAGCGTTACCCCACCCAAACTTTTTTGACAGACTCAACAACCCTCTTTGTGCAGCAACGCCTCCAATGATACCCACAGCCAAATTGCCAAAGTAACAAATATAACTTGTCAATCCCAAAGTAAAAAGGTTGATCAATCTCTGAGCTTTATTCCCACCCCCTTCTGGCTTCAAAACTGCCTTAATTGTCTTGAACGATGACTCCCAGGCAACAGTATCATATGCCACCGTAACCATAATACCTGCCAAAGCAGCCTCTGAAATCTTTCCCACCAATGGTGCCAAAAATACGACAAAACCTGCCATGGCCAAAGCGTAGGATGCAGAAGAAAACATTCCTCCTCCTCCCGATTTGATGTTCAATACAGTTTGAGGGATGAGACCACACCCACCAAAACCTCCCAAAATAGCGGAAAGTGCATTGCCAAATGACATGGCGAGAACGGAACGGGTGGGTACGTCATAATCGGTCAGAATGCACTCCTCAACCTCTGTTTCGTCTTCAGGAAGAATCGGATTCCCAGGTTGGTATTCATAAGGACAAAGTTTCTGACCCGTCAGCTCATCAACGACTTTGCTCGCAAGAAGAGTTTCCACAAGTGAGATGATGACGATGGAAACGGCTGCCGGAAGAACTAATTTGACAGCTTTGATAGAAGTGATTTGACTCCACAACCCATTGAGATTAATCAGCGATGGAAGAGATGACATTCCTCCAGCAAACGTCCCCGGAGCCACCGTAGACTCCAAAGTCGCCAATGGAAGTTTCATCACAGACCCCACCACAGACGCCACCATCAGCCCCACCAACGACGAAGGAACTGCCTTAGTCACCAACGGCAATACCTGCACAATCCCAAAACACAACCCGGCCATAGCAACGGCGGGACCCAAACTCCCCGCCTTGGCCGCCGACTGGAACACTTTTCCCTGCGACAGCAACAGAATGAACCCCAACCCATTCAAAAACCCCGACAACACCTGCTCCGAAACCAATTGTGCCAATTTCGCCAAACGCAACACGCCAAAGAGTCCTTCCATCGCCGCCGCCAACACAATGCACAGTGCCATGTATTCCACCCCCGCTCCTCCCAGGCTATTGGTCAATGCTGCAAGTGGAACGGTGACCACGGCGGCAGTGCCGGAAATGACACCCGAGCGAGATCCGAGGAGAGGGGCGGTGATGCCCATGACGACGGAGGACCAGAGTCCGACGAGGGGATTGACGCCGATGATGGCGGAGCAGGCTATGGCTTTGGAGAGGAGGGAGATGGCGACGGTGAGGCCGGCGAGGGAGTCTTGGAGGGGGGTGGGTTTGGTCCATGATGAGGGGGAGGAAGAGGAGGAAGAGGAGGTGGCGGAGAGTTGGAATGGATTTTTGGTGGGTGTTTTACCCGAAGGAGTGGTAGGGTGCCATTTCGGACAATGGTCGTTCGAAAAGAGATACTTTGAGTGGAATTTTCGTTGAGACTGATGTGGAAAATATAAATGATGATGTGAAGAGGATGTGAAACCAATCTTCGGATGAGAATTGGTGGAAAATGAGGATGTGGTGACAATGCCATATGCCACGAGCAAAAAGATTCCCGATTTGGTTGCCGTCACCATTGTCTTCCTTGTTCGTGGTTCGTGGATTCAATCAACCAGATTCGACCAGAAACCAGATTCAACCTTCAATTAGCAAAATTGAAATGATGCGTGCTAGCTTGAGGGTTGAGGAAGGGTAATAATATCTACTTATCAGTGGAGTCAGGTGGAGTCTTTGATTGTGTTGTCTTTGAGGTTGTTTAGCTAAGTTTAGCTTCAGGACAAATCAACAAGGAGTTTGGATGGCAGAGTATTTGCAAATAATACAAATAATTTTGTATTAGCAAAATAATGAGGAGTGCATATATGGATGGAGTGAATTCTCTCATACGAGTACGTCGTTATTGCCATTTGCCATTTGCAGATTGCCATTTGCCACTTGCCACTTGCCATTTGCCACTTGCCATTTGCAGTTTGCCATTTGCCGTGATTTTATCTTGCAATTTGTAATTGATGGTTGGAAGCAGGTTGGAAGTTCACAATCAAAGGTGGAGATTGCACGATGCCCTCGATACCTTTAAATAATAAAAGTCATTTAAAGATACGGAAGTATATTCACTTAATAATTAATAGGAATAAGTTCAAAATAAAACAATGAAAATGTTTAACATTCAAAGGTATGGTGGCTGACCAGTATCTTGTATCTTGTCAGAAGAGAACCATGAAAATCTGATGAAAATGGATGGATCTTCCGTGAAAATTCAGGATCGTTAGATGCAGGACCTTAGATGCAGGACCAAATGCAGGACTTTTTGTACTGAATTCCTACATTAGAATTTTTCGAAATTTAGTTAAAGGGTTAGGGCGAAAATTCAGGTGGAGAAATGTCTTAGAGATATAAAAACAACATTAACCCATACTGCCCTACCCACTGGAATTAGTATATGACCCTAAGTAGAAAAATTTCGTAATAGTTGGCTCTTTCTTTATGGTGACCATGTCCAGATTCATTGTGTCAACAAAAACACATGAAACTCCCTGTCATGTGCTGTGGTGCAATGGCTCATGATGCATGAATTCAACAGCTCCATCAAGATTACAACCTCCAAATCAATGATAGTGATAGAAATTAACACTAACTGGTTGTCATGTAATTTGAGGGAAGGGGGTGCTATTTATGTGTCAGTGTCAGGATGGACCAAGTAAAAGGCATACATGCAATTACTAATTGGATAGAAAATACTATCCCCTTCAGTAAAAAGCAAGAATCCATCACCAAAGCAACAATGACTTTGAAAATGCAAAATGGTTGAGAGGTTTGGAACTTGAACATGTACAAACTTAAACAAACATCAATCAAAATATGAAACAACTGTAGCACAATCCAAACACTCTTCACAGTGAACCCTGCCTTTTGAAGTTAACCATGTGTTTTGAAGTTGGCCATATGTGTGCATTACCTCATTTTTGTTACCCAAACTCACCTACTAATCACTAAGAGTGCACTGCATAGAGAAACAATATCCAAAGTTTTGTATCATCTCACCTGCAATGCTTCTTCAGGAAGTAAGCAAGGCAGTCAGAATCAAAAATAAGTGACAGATGGATGTAATTTAAATCATAGAACTATTTATACCAGTCCAAATCTATACTATAAAAAATACACCAACAGGAGTCTATTCTATGAGAGTTTAGGTATAAGAAGTGTGGTAGAAGATAGAGTAGATAGAAGGAGAAAGAATGAATTAGAACATTATTGTAGAAAGATCAGAACAGGGGGGGGAGCTGATGAGTAAAGAATCAATGAACACCAAGAAGGGGAATGGTTATATAAATTGAATAACAAAAGCTTGTTTTCTAACAGAAAGGGTTATTTTCAAATGGTCTGATTGCCATTTAAGGGTAATACAAAAAATTGGAGAAAAAATATGGCACATTGGAAGTGAGAGATACTCTTCTTGCAACATGATTCAAATAGAATGGTGGTTTGAGTTGCTTCCTGGTGATTTCAAGCCCTTTGTACAATTCAAATTCTTTATAAACTAAGGTAACAATCCAAATCTTTGTGTTTGAGTCCAATAGCTTGTGTAATCGTTCATTGGTATTTTTGTTTCCGCTTTTCACATGTAAAACTGAGGGATGTTCAGACATCAAGAATATGCATTTTTGATGAATAATCTCATTTGTGAAGAAATCATTTGGCTCACCGTCTGTTCTGAAAACTGGAGAAAATAAAAATATCTCAGCACCTCTTTATAAGGAGGTCAGATAATCTGTTGCAGCATATCTTTTCATCTGTTGCTAAATCTATTCCCCAATCATCATTCTTTTTCTTGCAAGGAGGACATTTTCTATTCTGTAATGAGGATATCTGGACTAGCAAAATGCTTTTATTAGAAGCAAATTTGCTGTAAGTTTTAATTGATCTCAATTTAATTTGATAAATACTTGTATCTGGTTTAGGGTTCAATTCCCACCCCAGATCCCCCACTTGTATGCATAGAGCTGGAGCATATCCAACTTAGAGTGGACATGACAATCCAAGAGACTAGCCTTGGGAAGAGAAAAGACCATCTTGGAGGGACATTCCTCACAGAGAAGCACTACTTGATGACACAAAACCATCACATAATATAAATGTGGTGGCCTAGAGCATACTGCACACTCCCCCCAACTGTGGAGTAGGTATGCTCAAAATGCCAGCTAACAAGAACCAACCATTTCAAGATCAAGTACTTGAAGGCATTTGTTTTTAATGTATCATTTGCTACTACAGGATACCCAAACACCCTACTCAAAACATCCTCCTTACTCAAACTGATCATTGTCAAAGATTGAAAAGTAAACGAATTCACCTCAACTTCTGAAGTAGCAGCACAGCTATTTTCAAGCTCCTGATATTCACAAGGTATTTGAAAGATAAACTTCTCATTGAGAAGAGTAGGATGATACCTCAAATACCCATCAACCAATTTCTTCTGCTGCTGTGCCTCAACACACCACCCCAAGTACTGATGGACCTACATACAAAATTGTAACATCATTTGAAATGAAATAGACTAATAAAGGTGAATAAATGGGAAGCAACCACCCTCCCTTCCCCCTTCCCCACCTTTGTTTTACAATGAAAAAGACTGGGTGTACACACCAATAAGAGAAGTCTCTGTGATGGTGATGAAGTTTTTTTCAAATATTTTGGTGGATCATTTGTAAAAGTAGAAATCTAATATCATTCACCCAATAAATGTACTATTCTGCAAACTACAAAGCACATTCACACCTCAAAATCATCAAGACATCCAAGTAAGTGGGCTTGACCATGATCCCCCATGGTCAGAAATGCTCATGTAATTTCCAAACTGAACACAATGGCCTCTGTTGAAACCACTATTCCTGAACTCTCCAGCTGAATTTTTGATTCATTCAACAGTTGAATTTGAAATTTGTTGACATAAAAAACATTATCTAACTTAAATTATCAATAGTTGGGTGAATTATCTGGAATAGAAATTGTTAAAACCCTTGGACAGGATAAGAAGCCTAAGTCTTTTTAACCTTTATTTTAAATTATATCTCTGAAATCAATAAAATCCGAGAAGCATTTAGTGTCTGTGATAATTTTGTGTGTATTTTTATTTATATTTTATGGTTTCTACAATTACAATACAATTTTTGTACAAACTATACCATAATAGGTAATATTTTCTAATAAGAATTTATTTCAATTAATCCATTATTAAAATTTCAATCGTCCTTCAGTATGATGAATTTACACAATCTTGTGTATTTCAGAACTATCTTTGCCCCCCACATGCATAATAAAGTTTCTCAAATACCACCAAAGAAGAAAGTCTTCAGACCAATCATATTCCATTTTTTTCTTTATGTTTCTCACACAATCACATTACCAAATCAAACCAACCACCAACCACCAACCCCCATTGGTACCATAACAAGAGGTAGATCCTCACTACAAAGTTTGATTGACCAGGATTTATTATGACATATTGATCCACAATGTATCTACCATGATGAATTACCCAGAAATCATCCAATAACCCAATAATTACAGTAGGAGCAATTTCAAATATTGATGTTTTTTGGTCAAAATCAAAACTTGAGCATGAATTAATTTTTTGGGGTGTACTGAAACTATCTTACTTAGGTCGTCAATTTGGAATCATTAGTTTTGGTGTCTAAATGGTCAAATGTGTCAGAGATTTTTCTCAGCTTGTGACTGACCTGCCCAGACACATCTGCACAGGATCTGGTATTGTTTCTATGATAGTCTATGCTGTTTGTGTCATTTTGAACAAAATATAAGAGTGAAAACTGAGACAGCTGTGTTTGATGAGTCCTTTACCTAAATGGTGTAGTAATTCCATACTACTATGATTAAATTCAATCTAACTTAAATACAATCTGAGTTGTTACTAATTTCAACAATTCAGTATATTACCGCAATAAAACATAACAACCAACAGCATTTTGTATCTAGAATTATCCAGATTGTTGTGATGAAATAATAACATTGACCAGAACAAAATAAAAAAAATTGATAATTACAAAGAGAATGGTAGAGCCAACACTCCCAGTTGCATTGCAAAATGACATCATGTTCTATGGCATGGTGACATAGGCAAGTCACATGAAATGAGACTTCTCAAAATAGATGGACAACAACCAAAAAATCAAAATGTAAGATGAAATAGACACAGAAAAATGCAATAAAAAAGATAAAAATCCATCTCATCATTTGAATTGTTGACATGAAACAACTTTTGAATTGGTGGTCAATATTGATACAACCCAGCACTGTCATACTTTCCATCCCAGACCACAGTGAGCAAACACCACACCAATGGTCAATGTATCACTGCATGCAAAAGCAAAAGAAATTGTGACAAAATGAGAACAAGCTGCAAAGATTGACACAAACAGAAACTACATGTGTACCCCTTCACCTTTATCAAAGGATTTTTGTCACTGTATGAGACCAAAAAACAATCCCAATACCAAAACCATACAGGAACATTGATTATAAGAGAACGTGAAATCACGTGAAATGACACCAAACAGCTGTTGGGATAAGATGACTATGTTGCCTTGACAAATTGGTAGGAGTCCTGAGAAAATCCAAAACAATCACTTTGGAAGATGCAAACCTGACTCAATCATCGTGTTGATTGTTCTTTCATCTAGAAATAGGCTAGCATGGAACAGAACATTTTGGTAAACTAGAAGATGGTACATGAACAGACTAATAATACCAGTGAGATTTGAACACAAACTTCATCATGCAATAAACTTGAAAAATCAACATTGTGCTTACCAGGACCCATATGGACACACCCTCATTATCTGAGATACCATAGGCATTGGTGACATTTGTGATAAAAACTAACCTGTATTGCATATTGCATATTCAGAACCACCACCAAATCAAGTCACTGCACTGTTCTTTGAAGACAAGAACTTATAGTTGTAACCGGGACTTGTGTTTAGTGTTAGTGGTGTTTAGTGTGTGGCACTACATAGTGGCATGAGAGAGATGGTCAGCATGAGAAGAATGCTGGAAGTGTGCAAAACATGCCAAGGAAAAGGGTGGGTGACAAGAACATCCCTCTGGACACCCCTGCATATTTCTTTTCAATTGATGCAATTATTGCTGATTGAAATCAATGAACAAAAAGAAAACTGAAGTTAAACAAAATGCAAAATGGGAACAACAAAAACAAAGCAAACCACTCACAAATATCCAGATGAAGACCCCCCATCATCATCAGCAGTTTATTTGAACAATGACTGTAATGAATGCTTCAGATGTGTGGTGTGTGAGCATATGGCAATCAATTGATGAGTGTTCTTTGGAATGGATAAAAAAATGGAGTTTCCATGAAACAACAAATCTTACCAAGACAGTCAACATTGTTGTGTGAGCAAACAACAGAGGTGATGACAGTCCCAAGTTGCAGCTTATCACTGATAGCACCTTGGTCACTGTTGAATCTTGTGTGGTGCTGTGAGTTTGAGTGCTAAAATTTGCATGGATTTGGGATTCAAATGGAGCAGTAAATAGTGGCTAGACACAAAAGGGTCAGTTGCTGAAAATAAAGAACACCATGTGGTGCTTACCTTGCTCACCATTGTTGTCCCCTTTTGCTGGTACCAGAACTGCTGTCATCATCAATGAACTTCTGAAGAAACAGAGTGGCTAATGCCATTTTGAAATAATTTCAACAGCTGTTTTAGCAGTCAACTGAAAACCACAACATCAGCAGTTTGTGATTTAGCGTCTGTTTAAAATAGCAAATTGTTGCAATTGGAACAACAGGTTTGGTGCTTACCTCCACATCTGACTCTGTTTTTGGCTTTGCTGTGGTACATTGATTGCAAAGTCCCAGAATAGCCATAAAGTTGACAAGGCAAGCACAATGGCTTCACTGAAAACAAGAACCAGCAGCACCTTAAATCAATTTTTCAAAGCACACAAACAGTGCATTATTAGGTGAGTGACTACTCAAGAACAAAACATAACACTGTTCAATACAGAAACAATCTGCTCACCTTCCTCTTCTATTTGGATTTAGTGCGGATGGATTGATCTTGAGTATTGTTGCCACAGCCAAAAAAAACCATGGTTGTGTTTGTTTCTGCACTGTCATCTCAAAAATGAGAATTATGCTGGCTGGCCTATGACTAAGTACTTGATTGAGTACCCATCAAAATTTGAGAAAAATTTGTTATGTGTTCACACAGGAACTCATATTGAGTTTTTTACCACTATCAAAAAACCTGCAGGTACTTGTATAAGTACATAGGCCCCTTTTTACGGGACTTTTTGTTGATTCCTTCAGTATGTGGACGGTCGCATGGTGAATAGGGGACATATTCTTGCAAAATGGCCTATGTTGATATGTATGAGGATTGTACAGAAAAACTGCTCAGAACATGCAGTTTTTGAGAAGGCATTTGATTGTGCAGTTTGAACTCATCACTCTATGGGAGCCTAATGGTAGGAATTAATAGTAAAACTTACCAAAAATGACCAAAACCGGTCATTCCAGGACTGTTACTCCAATCTGATGCCATTGACAGATGCTTCAAAATCAGGGTCAATAGTCTACAGGACATAAATGTCTTGGTATTTTTCCAATCTGATGGAAAAATCTCCAAAAAGATTTGAGCCATTTTAAGCCCTGTAATGGAAAACAGAGAAATGCTGATTTAGGTACTCAAACAAGTACCTAAACTTCAACTTTGGGTACTCATTTGAGTACCCAGGCCAGAAAGTAATTATGTCCTCCCTGGATGACTGTTGTAAGTGGTTTCTCCACATCATCTGTACACTACAAAAATCCCCTCCATCAGAACATCAATAACTATTGAATGCATGTTCTGATGGAGAAGATTTGCATTACTCCTATGTGGGACAGAGTTGGGACTTACAAGGTTACAGTATTGGGTGAGCAAAATCAATGAATTGGAAATTGTAGAGGAGGCCATTTTCCTTTGTTGAGTTTGATTGACAGCAATCCTTCCAGTCAAAAAAAATAAATTTAGAGACCAGTCACAATCAAATAACAAATAAACAAAAATCAACAAATGAAATTACCCCTAATAATAGGTAGCTCTGTAGCTACTGTTTCAAATTATCTGGGAACTAACCCACTAATGATTACTAATGACCAACACTAGTAGCATTGCATAATTGAGACAATTACCTTGTATTGCCAGTTATTTGTATCATAAATCATAAAGAAAACAAAAATCAAAATCAATTTGCCTTCTGATGTCTTCCAATTTCCAACAATTCCTACCATGCTCTATTCCATTGTTGATTTATCCAAGGTCAACATAGACCTTATCAAAGCCATGGAGAGAGTGCCTAGGCAGCTGATAGCTCATGGTGTGTCCCCCAATAACATATTTGAACACAGAAAATCATGATAAGATGAATTGCATCCCATCTCAGAACTTAGGAACTGCAATTATTTGATGATGAAGTTGAGGTGCATAATACCAAAGTTTCTGAGTTCCCATGCACAGTTATCATATCCTTTTTTTAAATCATAAAATACATATCATTTGACACATATTGATTGGGATGAAATGAAGAAGCATCTGAAGAAGAAGACCATATTTTATGTTTTTCCTGTAACCAAAACCAAATGAACACTCCCAGAATTTTATCCAATGATACCATTGATCTGTCCAAGTCACCAGAAAAGTGATTATCCAACCAGAATTCCAATCCTGGAATGGATCAAGATACCGGCACTGATTGTGAATCTGATGACTCAAGCACCAAATTTAAGATGAACAAGTAGAAGGAGAAGGAGGAGCAATAGAATAGGGAGACACAAATTGTTCAAACAAAGGATGTAGAGTCTCTTCATACAGATGATGATAATTATGATAACAAGGATGTTGGTTTCACTGGTTGAGAGAAGAAGAAAGACATTACCAGAAAGAGATTTTCAAAAAGATTCAGAAAAATGACAGAAAGAAAGCAGCAGTTCTCTATCTGCAAAGAATACACTTTTTGATACTCAAGAGGAAAAAGGATATGAAGATATTTCATGTTCCAAAAAGTCTGTCAATGATGTCTTGGAAATGAATGATTGTTCCAATGGTTCTGTGAAATCCCCACGACACAGGTATTCCACCAATAAAAGTGGTGGCTCAACTCTAGAATGTGAATTTATTGCAGATGAAAAATTGGAACCATCTGGACACCACCAGACAACAGCAAGTGTGCCAAAAGGAGAATTGTCAAGTAAGTCATAATCAGACAAATGATTCATCAAACTGCATTTTGAATCCGATTCTCATTCATTGGACTCATTGTACAATTCTCCAATATCTTCAATATCATCTGATTTAACTAAACTCTATAAATGGTAAAGAATCTCTGCCATCTCAAACAAATATTGCTGAAAAATCAAGGAGGAATGATTTCAAAATTGAGACAACAATGAAAGATTGATTGATACAGAAATACAAGAAGAAGCAGTGAATGGTGGATGATTGACATGTATAAGATGCTTAATTGAACATTGGTAGTATTGGGAAACTTGAAGTTGAAAAGGAATACAAATCAAGGAACAAGAGAAACAAGTTGGACCCAACAAAAACCTTTGCAGACAACAAGGAATAAAATGACTAGGTAAAGCTTCTTTAGATGTTCTTTGATGCACATGATAATCCCAAAGTGCTTGATGACCATCTTAAGAACAAAATCAATGGAGAAAAATTGGAGCTGGTGAAAACAAGGAGGGTGGAGAGTATGGTTGTGATCTTTTGTGAAATAACAATGGCAACACATTCTGTATCCTCTGTGTTGGTAAGTATTGTACAATCTACAGTACAAATTAATAGGGTACTATTCTAGTTTTTATTTTGTTTTATTATGTAGATGGCATCAGTAATATATATTCAGGGGAAGTGGGCCTCTGTCATTGCAATCTTCCTTACCATTGGCCACCAAGTGTGTCCTCAAAAATTATATTATGAGCTCTTCATCATTCATGTTGTACTTTCCTACCTCTCTGGTAGAGTATTTACAATAATATCACTCAGTGCTATATAGTACAGTACCATACAACCAGAGGTAGATATGGCAAGGAGTGGATGTGGCAAACATTGCTGCTAAAGTATATGATAAATAATAGATCATAATATGTTAAATTTAAAAAATAAGTCATCTAAATTGTATGTAAGAAAAAAGAAAATATTTAAGTAGAAAAATATGAGATTTGATGCAAATTGAGAATTAAGTTGAAATATATCAAAGTAGCTCTGTCCAGCTTATTAAACAGTTCTTCTCAGAATGGCCCCAGTGAACTTATCACCTACAAGTACCTGTGTGTACTTTTGAGAAATGTTCAGTACTTTTGAGTAATGCTTGTTCTTGATAACTTGAGTATATCTGAATGCATTTTAATACATCTTAACTACAAATGTCTTCAAATAAATATATTTGAATAAAAAATTTACATGTACTCTAAAGGACTCAGAAGTACTCAAATACATTTTCAAACATGTAAATGAACTCAGATATAACAGCTTTTCATCAAATGAAGTTTAGTGATTTTTTCATTGAGAAAAAATATTTTTTTAATTTTTCAAATCAACAATAATAATTTATTTCAATTTGAGATTTTTTGAATTAAAACAAAAAAAATTGTAAGAGTCTGGATATTCTTGTAGAAGATACCAGAAATTATTGTTGTAGGTATGATTATAAAGTGTACATCAATTCTTCCTAAGCACTATTATTTGTATTCACTACAAAAAATGATTTTAATGACCCACAGCTTTTAAAAAATAATTTATTGGGCAATAATAGAATATTATGTAATTAAAAGTTCCTTTCTGCCTGTTGTTGCACTTACACAACAAGTATTCATTGGGATGAAAAATTGAAATCCATTTTTCTCAATGCACACACATAGGTTATGCTTATCCACAATAACCTCTGGTAAGATTTAAAACTATTACCTGTAGATAAAGAATGAATCAAGTTTCATTCAAATTAAATTAGTGATATTAAATTAGATTCCCTTGGTATTTTTATTGGTGTGAAATTGTTTTCAAGTTTTTTCTTTTCTTTGGCTTACTGAGAAAGTAGTTTTACTAGGGAGAACAAAAATTGAAAACAATTTCACACCTGGGGAGTAACCACTCTTTCAAGTCCAATGATAGATTAATTGACAAATAATTATTTTATGCTGGGCAAATAAGTAAAAAAAACAAGTGTGTGTAATGGGACCAACACCTTAATCTCAGTGCAGATTGGACCAACAGGGTTAGTTCCTGTGGCAACCTGTCATCAAAAGTAAACCCATGAATGATAAAAATTAATCCGAGTTGGATGGACATCAACATGGACAATTAAGTCTGGGAGAAGACTCTGAACAAAGGAGCATTCCGATGTTGGGGGGTGCCAACTCAATGAATGATTGTCACCAGGGAGGGCAGGTGGGTAAAAAGAAACTCTTTCTGGTTTCTCCCCTTCTGGAATACTGGCCAGGGGGAGCCACCATCAAAAGCAATCCGTCACTAACACAAAAAATGAGGTTTTGTTGCTTCCTTGATGGTACATCAGCAATCAAATGCATGCTCATGCATGCACAGTAACTAGCATGTAGCCTATTTCACTACTTCATTGGAGTACACTACACACTGGACGTTGGACTCTTGCCATCTGACACTGTTTTTCTGTTGCCTATGATTTCACATCCTCAACTGTCAGTCCAGCCTCAGAAGATTTTCAGGTCAGCTGCTTCTGTCCTCTGCATGTACCCCAGTACCCTTCATTTCCATTTATAGCGGGCAGTATTGTTTCTCAGAAGCCCGTCACTGTCCTTCACCACAATACTAATTTTTTGTTGTTGTGACATCACTTGTCTCTCAAAATTCCTCAGACTTCTCACTCCTTCCACTCCCAGGTGAGATGGTGATCGCATAGTGTGAGAAGCTGCTTTCATGATTTATTATTAAGGAAAACTACTATATAAGACAAAAATTGGAAAAGTTTCACACCAGATGTGAATAAGGGTGTGAAACATACAGTGTGAAATCAGGCATGTTCATACCAAAACAGTCTTACACCAACTCATAACCTATTATTTGAAACATAACAGTCTGGAAATAACAAGGCTATTTTAAAAACAGGCAATTTGCGTCGAGTGGGCGCAAGGAAAAAAGTGATGTTTTTTCGAGCTAAAACAAGAGTGCTTTTAGAACCGGTTCCATACACGTGCCAAGAATACTTTTAATTTTTGAGGTAATAATACGATCTCAGTTTTACAAAACTTGTACTTAAAATTTAAATTTAAACGCAATTACGTTTTCGTGACGTATCAAAACCACGCGAATCAAAAAAAGAGGAAGTAATACTTTGTGCTCTTTATGCGTGCATCTTAAAAAAAAGTTGGATCTTTTTTTGTACTATTCCTCTGTAGACAGTACGAACACTTTGAAAATGCACGTGTTAGCCTGTGTTTGTGTTGTTCCCTCTATTGTATCTGCTCAAGGAGAAAAAGATCAAAAGAGAGACAACAGAATTGAAGGTGCTGTTGGCTGGTGTTGGATCTTTTCAAGTCTACTATTCCCATGTAGAACTGGGAGATTCAATTCCAATGCTGCATTGCCATCTCCTGCCGTCAGTGAATTAGCGATTGAATTCATGAATTTTTACAGCCTCAGGACTTGCTCAGTCACCGT